>CABEEJ010008054.1:0-26177 GCA_901482245.1 Timema douglasi
GAATATCAGCCAGTAGATAGTATAACCATTGAATACTCTGACTGGCGGTGAATATCAGCCAGTAGATAGTATAACCATTGAATACCCTAACTGACAGTGAATATCAGCCAGTAGATAGTATAAACATTGAATACTCTGACTGACGGTGAATATCAGCCAGTAGATAGTATAACCATTGAATACCCTGACTGGCAGTGAATATCAGCCAGTAGATGGTATAACCATTGAATACCCTAACTGGCAGTGAATATCAGCCAGTAGATAGTATAACCATTGAATACCTTGACTGGCAGTGAATATCAGCCAGTAGATAGTATAACCATTGAATACCTTGACTGGCAGTGAATATCAGCCAGTAGATAGTATAACCAACGAATACATTGCTAACTATAAAAAGCCGATTTAAGAAACGTTTTCTTCAGAGCACAATGGTACCGTGTTGTAGTAGATAACTATTTATAGGTTATTTACAGCTCAGATAGTGTTATTCCTCTTACACTAGGAAAAAGCACTGCTGGTGTAATACTATAGTTCATATCACTGGCACTTGCTTAATCTACTACTACTAAAAATTATAACATACTTTTTTTTCTCATAATTTTGGCTTGAGCTACTAAGAACTAATACAGATAAATTTAGAACTTTTTAAAACTAAAAACTGTATTTTTTAAATTTAAAGAGGAGGCGTTAAGTTCGCTGAGTGAGAATAAACCCTATTATATTCCAAATCACGGATATCCAGCCGCATTTTCCCTACGCGAGGACAAAATCTAGACCCAACCGGTATTAGAATCTCAATATTTGCTTAACATATTATAATTTAAAGCTAAGGTGTTTTTTTAAATAATTCAACATTTTCCCTCCTCTACATTTGTTATTTATATTGTACCAATTTAACGTATTGAGTTAAATTTTAATCTTTTGAGAAGCTTATTAACTATTTAATTTTTATATTCCATCATTAATTTGATATGTTACATTAATTTTTTTCAATATCTTCTAAATATTAATTTAACTAAATATTTAACTTAATAAACATATTAAATAAATTTTAACTCTTAAATATATTTTCTATCTAATATTAATAAAATTTAAAATACAATATCAACCCAAAATAAATGGGATTATTTCACGGCTAAAGACATTTTAAAATTAATTTGCTTTATGTAACTTCATTAATTAACTTAAGTGTCATTGTCTTTGTAGTAACTATTGCAACTATTGCAATGGTATTGTGTATTGTATTATAAAAATAGCGTGTGGATCTTGGGAGGCTGGTACCATAACCACATTGGAGTTACCAGCGGGGTAAGGGCCCAAGTGCCGGTTTCTGGTTGCGTAGCTCCCTGGCGCAAATCCAGGGGACCGCCCAACAACAGCGAGCTGTCTTGCAACAGTTACCTCTGTAACCTACACATCTACCACCGCGGTGCCCTAATTTCCCGGCCGGGGATGCCCAATCAAGATCTGGAGAAGTGGCATTCTGTGCTAACCTACATAGTTCCACGGGTGGCTGCTTCGAGGCTATCAGAGGGCGTCTGCTCTCCGCCGACCACCAACAGATCAGTCTCTCTGACGGGAATCTGGTGCCACCACTGGCCCAAACCTCGGTAGTAGTACCATTATTAATATCGGCACCTTTGTATCAACTTCAGAGGGGTCTCACGACCTAGGGAGTTTCTGGACCCGAGACGCCAGGCACCAGGAGGAGACGTCTCTGTCCAAGGGATACTGACGGTATGTCCGAGTGCCACCACCAATTCTACCGATGGACCCCACGCCACCCTCTGGTGAAGAGGGGGACCTAGATGCCAAACCAACTGATGTCCAAGGATGAGGTTCCTGTGATCTAGTAGAGGAAGACGGTTCCAAAAATGAGTCCTGGGTTCTCTTCTCCCAAAAGAGTGAAATTAATTTCCAGGCCTATTGCCACGTTCACAATGTTAAACTAGTTGCAATATCTCTTGAAATAATTTGTCATTTGAACTAATATAAGGAATATTATCTTCGATTGTACTTAGTTACAAGTAATTTAGTCAGTAAAAAAATCATAATACTTTATGATTCAACCTAAAACAACAACCTAAGCTTGCCCATCAGATCTCTCCAGGGTCAGCGTCTACAGACATTATAACAACACAATTGTTGATTTGATTTATTTGGGCTTCGGGGAAGGGGGTCTTGGGGATCTTACAAAAAAATATCCCCAGCACCAGCTTTGGCCTGGTTGGGCCTCAAAGGACATTAAGTACAATAATATAGAAGTACCTCCTCTCAGGTGAGAGAAAATAAATAAATAATGAGTATAAACTAGTAATAATAAATAAAAATCCTTAAGGGAAATCAGAGAAGAGGTGTACAAAATAATTGCTCAGCCTAAGAAAATATACTAAGCTTTGTAAAATATGTTTATATTAAAATGATTTTATAAATACTATACTAGAAGAAATGTGTGGTTTGACAATTTTTAAAAGTTGGGGGTTTCTTTAGTAAAGCTAAGTGTGATAGCGATATTCTTCGATTTAAGGTGGAATGGAACGGGATTCGCGAAGAGTTAAGTATTTCTGCAGCTTTCATATCAAACAATTCATTTTAGGTAAAATAAATAAAATACTGCTTCAGTAGAAACATATATTATAATTTTAAACACATGGTAATATCAACAGATGTTGAATATTTGTCATGAGTAATTAACATTTGTTGATACACTTTTTCAGTGAGCAGAAAATACTATCACATTCCAGGACACCCTTGACAGATATTCAAGAACTATTGAGGTCACCATGTGAAGAAAATGAAGCAATTAAGCTCTGAATATACTGGAGAAATGTTCTATTTATTTTGCCGATTTTTTTGTATAAAAACAACAATAATAACGCCCTTGATTCACAAAAGTCCCCTTTAAATGTTTCTTGACAGAGCGTGGCGGTACTGAGGGGAGTTAGTCGCTGCTTCTCCTTCCCTAAACCAAAATGCGCTGCCGCTATCAGTATTGTCTTTGCTCTTGAGCGCACCCTAATTGCGCGATATTGCAAGTCGAAACAACCACACGACTGAATTACATGGCAGAGTTGCGTCAGGGTAATATTTCAACAGACAGCTTCCGGTTGGAGTCTGAACAAAAATTCAGATATTGAGCACTGTCAAAAAGAATGATGGTATTAATTATATTAAATATTGTGTCATATAACACCCTAAAATTGTTGTACCTGTTGGGTGGTATCAAAAATGATCAGAGGATGGAATGTGACGAACTTCTTTAAACTTAGCAAACACTCTGGTCATACTGTTTGATCAAACAAACACCAGTTTCGATCTTGCAAAGCTGATCTCACTCATCTTTTTCCATCTCATCTTACTACCCATCTGTGCTATCTGCATTCAAATACACTAATGGAGTAAGGGTGAGGAAGAAATAATTAATAAGGAATGTACTCTGATTTGCAGAGAGACAAAAGGGAAAACCATACTACTCTCAATACACCCAGCCAGACCTCGAACCCTGAACTCCCCACTGTCAGCAAAACAGTCAAATCACGCGTAGTATTTAATACGTTAGCAAAATGAAGCGCGTAATATCAGTTTAATGTTCTAGTTAAGACTCCGAAATATACAGTCTTTCCCAACGGCCGTGATGCTGCGGTGTGGATACGAAAAGTTAAAACGACCACACTACCTTTTATCTGCTCTAGATTCTCGGCTAACAGATGGCAGGAGGGGTAGGGTGGGGCGGGTATATCGGATGTTTCTAGAGTCTCAGCTAACAGATGGCAGGAGGGGTAGGGCGAGACGTGTATATCGGATGTCTCTAGAGTATCAACTAACAGATGGCAGGAGGGGTAGGGTGGGACGGGTATATCGGATGTTTCTAGAGTCTCGGCTAACAGATGGCAGGAGGGGTAGGGTGGGACGGGTATATCGGATGTTTCTAGAGTCTCAGCTAACAGATGGCAGGAGGGGTAGGGATGGGACCGGTATATCGGATGTTTCTAGAGTCTCGGCTAACAGATGGCAGGAGGGGTAGGGTGGGATGGCTATATCGGATGTCTCTAGAGTCTCAACTAACAGATGGTAGGAGGGGTAGGGTGGGACCGGTATATCGGATGTCTCTAGAGTCTCAACTAACAGATGGTAGGAGGGGTAGGGTGGGACCGGTATATCGGATGTCTCTAGAGTCTCAGCTAACAGATGGTAGGAGTGGTAGGGCGAGACGGGTATATCGGATGTCTCTAGAGTCTCGGCTAACAGATGGTAGGAGGGGTAGGGTGGGACGGGTATATCGGATGTCTCTAGAGTCTCGGCTAATAGATGGTAGGAGGGGTAGGGCGAGACGGGTATATCGGATGTCTCTAGAGTCTCGGCTAACAGATGGTAGGAAGGGTAGGGCGAGACGGGTATATCGGATGTCTCTAGAGTCTCGGCTAATAGATGGTAGGAGGGGTAGGGAGAGACGGGTATATCGGATGCTTCTAGAGTCTCGGCTAACAGATGGTAGGAGAGGTAGGGCGAGACGGGTATATCGGATGTCTCTAGAGTCTCAACTAACAGGTGGCAAGAGGGGTAGGGTGGGATGGCTATATCGGATGTCTCTAGAGTCTCAACTAACAGATTGCAGGAGGGGTAGGGTGGGACGGGTATATCGGATGTCTCTAGAGTCTCAACTAACAGATGGCAAGAGGGGTAGGGTGGGATGGCTATATCGGATGTCTCTAGAGTCTTGGCTAACAAAGGGCAAAGGGGGTTGGGGTGTACGGTATGATGGGTTCGTTATGTATTATTTCATTCGTGGGAACTTCAAGGTTGTGTTAGACTTTGTAACTTTTAAAAGATCTATCCTGATATATTAAGGTTTGTACGCCACCATTAAGGTGACATTTGATATAACGATAGAATTGGGTCCAAGTTGGTTGTTCTGTATTATAATAATTAGAAAGGGATGATTTCTTATTTTATGAATTAAAAGTTCTACAGTTTTATAGTTATTTTTATTTTAAGTAAATAAACAGTTGGTTTTCTAGATATCTCAAACGTGTTAGATTTTAATAAAATCCTGACTATTACGTTATATGCATGATAATTCCCAACACTTGAGATTTATAACACAGATTAAGATGCCATAGACTCCACCCACACGGCTCCTCGTCAGGAAAGAAAGTGAAGAGATGCGTACCCTGAAAGGGGTATATCTAGCGACATTTCCTTCTCGAAGCTTCCTAAAAGAAAAAAAGGTGTGGTCATCCAGGTGCGTTTCTGTCCACAAAACTGCGTTGTCTTTTTAAACAGAGACGTAGAAGGATGTTTCCATACCTTGCAACTTAACACACATAAATCTTACTACCCGCTTTCATTTAAAATATCTTATTTTTTGAATATATATGTGAATAATAAATTATTGAGATGTATAATTCCATATCATTACAACTTCATAAAATTTCAAGTGTTTCAAATCCATCCAAGATTCCCTTATAGCCCAGTAACTTTTAACATTGAGATTTACGAAAGTGTGAACAAAATATGGTAAAACTGAAAATTTGTATATCGGTCCTATATGGTATGCTGAACAACATACTGAAACTCCCCTAAAATCCCATATCTGCTTCCTTGTTTTTAGAGCAGAAAGAGCATAAGTGAAACCATTCCCATATTTTTTCATTTATAGCTATGTGGGTCTGTTTCCTTTAGTTAGGCCTAACTACATAGCATGATGGCAAATTCACACAAAAGTATATTAGTCATATTTTATAATATGTGTTACGGAAATAGTACATTTTATCGGCTTAAATTACCCAAGTCGTTGCTAAATAGCACATTCTTCTCTTACGTATGAAAATATGCAGCAATTCTACCATCTAGTAGATTGTAAATACTTAAGAAATCTACTTCACTCTCTTATATATATATATATATATATATAGAGAGAGAGAAGACTATATATATATATATATAAATGGTAATTTGTACTATGAAAGGAATGCGCTATAATATATGTTCACATTTTGCAGCCAGCACTCTTAAAAGAATGTTTACTTGGCACCTTTAATTTTCTTTATTTTTAGTTTTTGTGTATAATGCAGAGGCCGTAGGAGCAGCTGCTATGAACGATATTGCAGGGAAAATATTTGGCGATGTGAAGCTCAAGCTCAAGTCAAGAGTGACAACACTGTCAGCAGTTAATTTAAGTATTTCAGAGCGAGATCAAACCGTACCTATCAAATCGCGTATGTTATTCATGCATGTATTGTGTGTGATGAGATCTGACCCAAATTTGATTTCATGCTTTAAGTATGAACTTGCACCCGAACCTCCATCTATTTTTAAAGAGATAACCTTAGATAAAGACCAATAATTCTGCTCTAGCAGCTCTCTTCGCGTCAGTTACTCCAGAGTTGGGTATAAACAATAAATGAAGAAACCTCAACAATCGTGGAGGGTGGATACTTACTACACACTGTAACCTGGCCTCGACCCGTTACGTTTGGCCAGATTTCATATGCATATGTCACCTTCGTGCATACGTACTTACCTTCACCGACGATAGTTTTCGATGGCTACCTGGTTGCAAGTACTACTAAGGGGGAAGAACATAAACACCAAGCCCTCAAGAAACTTGTTGCTGAAGTGGTTTTTGATTCTAGTATCATAGTAGCATCCCAACAAGCATATTATCTTGCCAATCATAAAAACAAGACAAAGCTAATCCAATTGCTCACTTTTTTATTCGTGAGTGTAGAGATTTCTGTACTTCAAACTACCGCTGATTCAGACACAATGATAGTTGACACCGTCCTCGCACATGAAGAAGATGGGAGAAACGTGATGGTCATTGGAACAGATACTGATGCACTAGTTATATTGATTGCACGAGCAATAATGGCAACCTAGATTACATTTTCCAGTCCTACCACTGGTAATAGCATAGAGAAATGTAACAGAATGGCGGAGAACTGAGCAGAAATAGGTGATATTAAGGAATGCTACTAGTAAGATTGTAGTAACGATAATAACATAAAAAGGGAGTGAAGACTTGCGTTCACAGGACTATTGCTCTTTACACTTTAAAAAAACTTTTTTACGTGTATGAAGATTTTTATGTCAAAATAATAACTTAGTATCATATTGATATTAGAGCAATAAATGGTAATATATGTTATGTTCTCATACATTATAGATAAATATACCTCTGATAACCTACTTAAATAGTTTGAATACATCGCAAAGTATTTATTTGTTAAATGAATTAAACACTCAAAAAGTCAACATTTGATGTGTTTTTACTAGTGGCAGTGTGGTGTAAGGCATCTGAATAAAATTTGTCTTGGTCATCATTGACAGGCAGGTCGAACTCAAGTTCCAGTTCGGTGCAGTGTATGTGAATTCCTCAGTTTTTCATATTATCTCATGAGCTATTGCCTGTGTATTTTCTTTAGTCCACGATGATTATAAATTTTACTTATATTTAGTATTGATAGCCTCTAGTTAAATGTAAACACTTAATAATTATATTATTTGTAAATAAATAAATGGCTTTTGAAAAGATGTAAAATAATTGTATTAAAAGTATCAAAGAAATTTTTATTAGCTACTAAACAATATTGAAAAATATACGGGAAATATTATTAATTTTATATCATAAAGAATAATAATCGAAACGTTTATAATAATATCCTTTATACAGTAGCCCCATGGCTTCTTTGGTGCTGAATGACAGCTTACAGCTGACAGCTGACGGCTTTGAAAAGTTACCAGACCAAATTATGTATCCCTACGCCGAACCATATCATCTAAAAAAAGATTTGTTTAGCATCTTTCACGTCTGACAGTCAAAATTTAGGTATATACCTAAATGTTTATCGTCAAAAGTCAGCTGTAAACTGTATTTCAGAATCAAAGAAGCCACGGGGCCACTGTAACAATAGACAAACCTATTACAATTAAGATTATAAGGCTCATAAACAATGGTAAAATAAATTGTTATATTATAATTTTATGTTATGCACTTAAAATTTTAATAAACCTTTAACTGGTGATGACGCATTTTATTTTAAATATTTAATTGAAACAGAAAATAATATTAGAAAAACTAGGTGTCCATAAAGTTATTGCAAACTGGTGAAAAAGTAATAAAAGGAAAAAGTTGGAGTCTACTTATTGATGATTCTAAGTAATAATTTCCTTGTTGGATTTTTAAAAATCATTTCATAACACATTGATCAATTCACAAATAATATATTACCTCTCCTTACTAAATTTAAAAAGGGTTTTAAACAACTAGCTTAAGAGTTATTATCTCTGTACACTGCTGCTGTATACCCATCCTGGTTAAGGGTAGGCTAAATTTAGAGAATGTGTGTATTCGCATTTGCGTGGAGGGAATATGGGGAATTATAATCACCCTCGACCACGCTTGCAGCCCACTAGCAAAAATTTGACAACGGTCCCCTTCTTGACCAGACCATTCTAACAACTCTGGCTCCGCCGAGAGCGTATGATAATCCACTATTAGTTCAGTCCAATGCGATAATAACTCCACTAATGCTAAGTTCCTTTGAAACTGTGATTTATTAAATAAATAACTTAGCACCTAACATAACCAAGAAAAACCTATCATCTAACATAACTTATAACAACATGGCATCTAACATGACCTATAACAACATAGAATCTAATATGACCTGAAAAAACCTGGCATCTAACATGATATAGAACAGCTTAGCATCTAGCATGACCTATAACAACCTGACATTCATTATGACCTAGAACAAACCAGCATCTAACATGACATAACACAGCTTAGCATCTAGCATGTCCTAGAACAGCCTGGCATCTAATATAAACTAGAACAACACAGAATCTGGCATGGCATAGAAAAGCTTAGCATCTAGCATGACCTAGAATAACCTAACACCTAATATGACCTAGAACAACCTTGCATCTAATATGACCTAGAACAACTTGACATCTAACATGATATAGAACAGCTCAGCATCAAGCATGACCTATAACAACCTGGCATCTAATATTAACTAGAACAACACAGCATCTAGCATGGCATAGAACAGCTTAGCATCTAGCATGACCTAGAATAACCTAGAACCTAATATGACCTAGAACAACCTAGCATCTAACATGGCCTAGAACAACTTAGCATCTAACAGCAAACCCATCACATGACACACAACTGTTTATATAACAAACTCCATGCGACAAATATTAAATCATTGTAGATTCCAGAATCTCTAGAAGTGAGCTAATTGACTCTCAGTTGTGACCTTAGTCTGGGGCTCTGTACACCCTTTGTACTAGCGAAGGACACCCCTGAGAGCACCTGATAAGACGTCACGACGGCAGGCGTCAAGAGGTAACCCGCGTGTTTAGCGCCAGCAGGCAAGTAGTTGCGCTAATTAAATCAACCCCTCACCCCTCTTTGTTAGCTGTCAGGGGAACAGAGACCCTCTTTCTCTTTACACCAGTGGGAGTTGATTGAGAGACGTTCTCATCCAACAGCCTCGGAGATCATGCTGATATTAGGAACATTGGAAACTGTTTTCACCATCATGAATCTCGCTTTGAAAATATAGCTTTTTGTACTTTTTGTACACCTTCACGTCACTTGTATGTTTAGTTGAATAAATTATCAAATCCATCCTATCTTCTATTGCTATACATAATATGTTAATATCAGGGCGGGTTCTTTGTCTCCAACAGCTCCCGATATCAAATACTCTACAACAGGACCCGTGGAGACTAAGACTGGATAGTAATAATTTGATAAAGAATAAAGGTCGTAACACAAAGGATAAAATACCCATTTATATTCTATACATATAAACAAATACACATTTTATTATAACTCCAACATCTGGCCACTGTTTCGCTAGCATTAAACATTATATATGGACATTCAATATCTTCAACTGCCAGTAAAGAATACAACTTAGTCGAGATCAGTGTTTTATGTTTGTACGTAGATTCAAGAAGAAACACGAGTTCACCCCCTCCCCCTCCCTCCACACTATAGCTCATATCACCTCCCATCCTTATGTATCCACAACACCAGCCCCTACGTATGTTCACTGCTTTCGTCCAGTTTATTTGACACTGCTATGCTAGTTGTTGAGATAGCGTGATGGTATATAACTTATCCTGTATTTCGAAAAATAAGGAGTACAACAGAAGTCCCGTCTCGATCCGATGAGTACTTTGAGTTTACTAGCAAGCAACAATCAGAGGGTAAAACATTTTAAAAATTGATAATTTGCTCTTCTTATGATTTATATTACCGAGAAAAGAAAGTTCTATACAATTTAGAATGCGCCAACAAACCTTAGAGTTTTATTATTAAATGTATAGGTTGATTTACAATCCAAGAAATAGAAATGAAACAAATTAAAAAATAATATTTTTATAGTAATAGTCCTAGCATACCAAACAAAATCATGCTGTTGGCTTAGCACCAAGAAATAAAACTAAGTAAACCTAATTCACAAGATACAGCGTAAAATGACCGAAAATTATTATTATTATTATTAGCACCGCGTCTTACTACCCATTCGGGTTATACGCACTTACGCTAACGTGTAATGGTAGGGTGATTGTGAGATGAAATGAAGGACCTACAGTTTAACGTGGAATCCGAACCACGGTGGAGGCCTGGCATTCCTCACATTCACAAGATGTCTTGTCAGAGGTGAAGGAAGGGTTTGGTAATCAGATAAATCTATGCCGGGACCAAGGATTGAACCCCGGCCGCCAGCATAGAAGTCTGACACCTTACCTCTAGACCACCAGGTCACCTACATGACCGAAAACATAACAAAATTATTTAAGACGCAAATTCAAGCACGCTAACGGTGACTTTCTTGCGTGGAAGTATTGTTGCAATGAACACCAAGATAAACATTTTAAAATTTCTACCCAATAAACAAAAATTAAGTAAATTGAAATACATATAGATCGTAAGCACCCTAGCAAACCAAACGAGGCTAACTGTTGGCCTAATTCAGAATTTTTTAAATTGTGGGTCACGACCATCTCATATGGGGTCGCGTAACTGAATGTGGGTGTCGCGAAAAGTTTGGCAACAGTAAAAGGTTTCTGAATGTCTAACGACCAAAAATGAATTCAAAATCAAACGCGTAATAAGTCCGAGGTATTTCTGGCAGTGGTCGCCCGTGTTGCATCACATGACTTCACTGCTGCCTTGTTTCTGAACACACAAAATTTGTAACATATTTATGTTAGAAGATAAAATTGAAAGCTTTACTAAAAAGGTAACATATGAAAGAATAGAGTGGAAAAATGGTTCTTTAGAAATGTTTAAAGCTACAGATTGATTTCTTAATTGAAAATAAACTTCCCTAAGATTTAATTGTAAGAGCTAAGACTGTTCATTTTAAGTGCCTGGCCACAGAGTTTCATAATGTTTCCATTCAAATTTTGATTCTAAAAAAAACTAAGTTGAAATCAAAAACGTCAGTCATCTGCCATTAAAAGTTCAAAGAAAATTTGCCGAGCTATCAAGCGACACAGGTTTAAAACTTGAGTTTCCTAAAAACTGTTAAATGAATTTTGGCTTGGGATTAGCACAGAAATTTCAGAAATTTCTGAAATGGTCCTAAACATACTTCTGCCAGTTTTTACTACGTATCTATGTGAAGCGACGTTTCCAGCATTGACAATTATGAAATCAAAATATCTATCAACTCTGAAAAACGTCGAAGATGCTCTACGACCTGGAGTAACAAATATTCAACCAATATTTAACTCTTTTTATAAAAATAAACAAGCACATCCATTTCATTAATATGCAAATTTGCTTCTATCTTTAGTACAATATGTTAATATAGTATGTATGTATGTATGTATGTATGTATTAAAATAACTATTTTGCTATTATTTATCAGTAAATGTTTGATTTATATACCTATGTTATATATTTCTACAGCAGGGGTTACGTAAAATGTGATCTAATAGTAAGGGGTCGCGGGTGGAAAAAGTTTAAGAAGCCCTGGCATAGCTCACAGACAAGGTGTACACCACACTCACAGACTCTAGGTTACACCACACTCACAGCCTCTAGGTTACACCACACTCACAGACTCTAGGTTACACCACACTCACAGCCTCTAGGTTACACCACACTCACAGCCTCTAGGTTACACCACACTCACAGCCTCTAGGTTAAGATGGCTGCGCTCATTGAGAGACCTCGAGTCCTTCAATACGGGGTTCAATACGTGTAATCTTAAGTGACAACATCGCTATAATGCAAGCACTTAAATAAACCTTTAAAGATAGTTTACTATAGAAAGTAGAAAATTGCCTTCTAGTGTCAATAAATCATCTTTCACCAAGATAAGTTCAGGTAGCGGCCCTAGCCCCTCTCCATAAGCCAACCTCCAAATGAGTCTATTCTGACTGCGAATTACAAAGAAAACATCGAATACAATAGTTATTTTTTGTTCAAGCAAATGTTTGCATATCCCCAATTTGTAAACAATCTTCAAATACCATCGATTACTTATGGAACATGTCTGAAAAGGTTTATTCATCGATAGTAGTTAAGGAGGGAGCTTGTAGGAGGGATTTCTGGAACCTGAACTATTGTTTTTGGACCACCACCCCTTTGCAACGAGAATTTGAAATTGAGCTGTTTCAGGAAATGGAAATGATGTTTTCGCTCAGAACGGCAACTAGCCCTTGACAATGCCCAAGGACTCAACTTTCTTCAAGGAGCGCAGCAAAACCCCGGTAAGGATGAGTGTTTGGTGTATGCCTTGTTTGTCGCCTAGCATACAGAAACTAATCCAAATAAACATAATTCACACGCAACACCAACAGATTATTGAAAATATATTCTGTGACTTTAAACCTTTAGCTGACAATAATTTTAATGCCGAAAAAACACAATAATTTGCTGGTTAAATTATATTTTTACTCTTCATTCTTTTTTGTAACCCAAAACACTCGTTGGCAAGGAGATTTACTAATGATTTGTTGATCTTTCCAAACCCTTAATTTCCAAAGAGACTTACAAAGAAGACTTATACATCACAAGATTTTTACAACAAATTAAGTACCATCTTGATCCGATGATAACTTTTTGAGTTTATTGGCAACAAATAAACAAACGGACAGATAGATAATCGAATGAACACACCGATTTAGAGTTATATAATATGTATAGATTTGATTATGTTAAAGTAATACTAGTAATATTAGTCATTTACTTATTTAGAGCAGTGAAAGGGAATATTATGATATACATGCACACAGTTTCTCATATAATGTATTTTATCTTATACCAAATTTTCAAAAATAGTTTTTTAACAAGCTATACTTTAATGATGTTTCCTCACAAAACTCAGGAAAACAAACATATCATCTGGTCAACCCCATTAAACACACTTCATATATATTGTATTTCAAGCAAAATTGTTCAAACCATTTTTAAAAAAATATCTAATTTTATTAAATTTACCACAGGTAGACAACCCTTAAGTTAAGTTATTTTTGAATACTAAACAAACCGAACTAAACTATAGACCAATTGTGAACACAATCATTAAAGCTATTTTCCCAAGATTTCTTCTTTAAAATAAAATTAGTCAGAAATCCGTACCATTAATCGTATCTTTCCCCAAAAAACACCATATTTTAATTATAATGTAAAACAATCCCCAAACACTCATTTCAAAACAAATCGTTAAAACTATTTTCAAAAAATTTTGAACTGAAAAAAAATCACACATATGGAAACTATACTTAATTTAAGGGCTATGGTCAAAATAAAAATATACATACCGAGGTATGCTCATATAAAATCTTAATATTATGCATGAATAAAATCCATCAAACCTTTTTGGATCTTGACACAGAGACAGACAGACAGACAGATTAGTAAAATACACATTGGGGCTCAGAGACATATAACACGTTATCAAAATCTCGAGATATAGAATTTTCACGATTACAAAACTTTATTTTGATAAGAGAACCGAATAAATAAAGAAATGACACATTATCACAAGAATTGAACCCAGGACCTTTGGCTTAGCTAACCTATTCTCAACCACTGATCTATCAAGGTATCGTTTTGTGATCAGGGTCATTCTTCACTCATATTTTAAGGCCAAGTCGTGATAGAGGTGTGAATATTATCGGTTACTAAGAGCTATATTGATATCACAGTCACCCGCCTCGGTGGCGTAGTTGGCTAACGCGCTTGTCGTGTTAAGCTCGACCGCCGAGGACGGGGAGATCGAGGTTCGAATCTCGGTCGGGTGAACTGAGGGTGGTTTTTCCTAAATGGTTTTCCACTCTACCTCCACGCAAATGCGGGTTCACTTCCTCTAATTCAACCTTCCCAATTCCTAATCCATTAAAGTAATTAGTACTTAATGCGTATAACCCGAACGGGTAGTAAGACGCGGTGCTAAAATATCACAGTCACCGGGGACTCGGTTGTGGCTTTATGCTGTCATTATACTGTACGCTCCAAGCGAACCATGATTAAAGAAAGCAACGCTGTACAACTAAGCATAGTTTATATTAAAGGCGAAGCTTGGGGGATGAGAAATTATAATTACGACATAAGACGTACCTTGATTATAATCGAATGGATTGAAAAATGACACCTACACACAGGAATCGAACACGGAACCTTTGACTTGGTAGAAGAACGAAAACAATCCTTTCAATGGGTGTAAATAGCATATTTCAGATGAATAAATAAAGGTGAATCCTTTTATAAAAATAAAGAATAGTTGAAAGGCATTAAGACATTCAGTTTAAACCATGCACACTATCAGTAATGACATATTTTGTATGAAGGAATAAAGGTATATATTTTTCAAAAGAAAATAACATACCACTCTTGGAAAGACTAACATGTCATTCAATTTCACCCATGAGCAACTGACGGTACCCTCTTAATCACTGACACCTAACGGAAGAAAGTACCAGCAATAAGAAAATATGGTATAATATATAGCAGACGTATTCATTGCTGCCAGGGGTAGCCATGAAATGAATTGCGTGGTCACCCCAGGAAACGATTTTATTTGCCTCAAACAGACAGAAAAAATCCCATTTTATTTCTTCCTAACCAGTTTTAAATTAATTTAAGAAATCAATTTCAAATATTAAAATTCTGGTTACCAGGTGCACATGTTCGTGCACAGAGGCTAATAATTTTTAAATTTAAGTCCTCTGTGTGAGGTAAATATCACGCAACTTTCATCACAGACAGATACACAAGCTCTTCATTTTATTAATATAAATATATTTATTAATTTGTTTATACAATACTTGTTACATTGATCCATGAATTATGTGAAGAGTCAAACATGAGCCATTTGACGTAAGCCTCATCTCTCTTACATTTGATTACCACCTCCACAAGGTAGACGTTAGGATGCGATGTTTTCTTCATCTAATGAGCGTATAATCCTCCGATAGTAAGTTTGTCTCACATATCTTCAAACAAGAACGTTCTAAGATTCGTTTAAACAACTTTACGAACCTTGAACAGCTCCGTTAGCCTGTTTGCAGTATATCCTTTAGCGAAAACATCCATTTGATTGCTTATACGAAATATATCTCTTAAGTTTAAACCTGATAGGTGTAATATTGACAGTCTTGAAATGTTTAGATACAAAATATGGTAATCCTTAATGTTGATAGTTATCATCTTAATAGTCGATTGTACTGTTTGACAATGCACTTCGATCAAGTCAATCCATCTGTTGCGGTAAGAATCTGAGCTTACCGATTATGATTTTTTCAAGTCCTTACAAGAGACCCATTGATGATTAGACAATATTTGAATTCTACTTCTCATAAGTTAGAAGTCAAAATGCATTATGCTGAAAATACCCTTTTCAATATTATTGTAATTTTGGAATTTCAAATACTAAGTTAGTATTCTTTTTAGTTGAGTTATTGATAATAATATTTTTTTCAGAATTGTGCTTGCATAATACTGTTAAAACCTTACTATAGAGGGTGTAAATTAATGTGTTTTATAAACTTGGAAAGATTGTAGACTGTAGAAATGGATATGGATTTAATGGTCTTTTTATATTTTTGAACAGTATTATTGCATTTAACAGACAGTTTGACGTCTTATAGCTCTTTTCAATAAAGCAAGATATTACTTCTTTAGTTTTTATATTGTATTCCCTTTTATAGTTCATTGAGGTAGCAGCTGTCCTCTATTTTTTCTAAAATGAATATTACCTTTGCTCACTCAAGGATATTACTTCTTCTGACCAATAATTGTATTCCTTTTTTTGGTTCAGTGAGCTAGCAGATGTCCTATATTTCTTCTAAAATGAATATTACCTTGCTTACTCATTAAAAACATGTTTTTACATCTACAGTTTTTTTTTCTTTGGATTATTTTAGACCAGCTCAATATTACTTCCCACTTTTTGATTTTACTGATAGTACGCATGGATTAAACCAAATTTATACCTCCCAGCAGTGCTATGCTATTTTCGTTTGAAAAATGAGTTTTCCTTTATTAATTCATGCGGAAAATGTTATTTACACACTGTGAAAGAGTTGTTTTCGTTCTTCCGCTCCACTGAATCCTATCGTGTATGTCATTCACACGGAAGATATTTTCTTAATCCAGACAAAACTGAATGACAGTAATATTTTATATTTGAACAAACCAAACAAAAAAACACCTTTACTCATACATGTATAAAAACCAGGAATTTGCCAATGCTTTGGGGAACAGACAGTCTTTAATGTCATGACGTCACAGGAGGATGTTCTTCGTGCTGCAGTTTTACTTTACGCACGAGCTCTTCAGTCTCAAATCCGTGATTCTGTGGTGGGCAAAAAAAAAAAGTGCGGAAGTGGATAGGTAGGAGGGTATCTAAAGGAGCTTCCGACAATCTGTTGAAGGAACTTGTATTTAACTACCCATAGGTTTACCGTTAAGTTCTACGGTGTACGTGTGAAAAGTTTGAAGAGCTTTTGAGTACGGTAGATCAGATCCACTTATAAAGAAGCAAGATATTTTAATGAGACCTTCGATTTCATCCTAAAAACTTAGCTACTGAAGATTTCTTTGAGTCACTGCTGCTACTGTCCAGGGTTGGATCCAACACCATTTATACATTCATGCTGGAAGTCCTTGATTCAATCAAACACGTACTCTGGGATTACATAAAGGTAAAATTCTTATTTTATTTATGTTATTTAGTTTGAATAAGTGATAATAATGGGAAGCAGCAGACTTATTATAAAAATGTAGACAGTGTTGACACTGTTATTTTGTTCTTTTCTCAATAGTTGACAAGCCTACAATGATGACCGAAGATTCCTGTTTTGTTTATTTTAGTTTTTATACGGTATTCTATATTTTTCTGTCAATCCTACTGCTGCCCTTTGACCTTTCTGATATAATATTTTCACCTTATTTAAGAACTTACGGGTTTCCTTACCACGTAATATGGGGTATGTAGACACCCAAAACATCAAATTGTTTTATAACATGAACTGCGTTATTAATTGTGTATAGCTATATAAACATCAGTTTAATTACATACACAGAAATGGGTGTTCCTACATTCAACTTTTAAATTTGTAGAATAAACTTAAATATACCAGATTTTAATTAAAGATATAAAGGTGTGAAACTTTTTACTAGAAACAAAATTTGTTTAAGAAATTTTTTGTTGTTGATTCGCTTTAGGTTTTTACAAAAAAATAACTCCTCCCCTACACAACAAGCTTAGCAAAGGCATTGTGGTCGTCCTAATTTTTAGTAAGAAATTTCATTTGTGTGAGCTGGTTAGAAGGTGGAGGACTTGGCAATAGATTGGAGTGTGTAGACGTGATATAATGGGGTGATGCGATTGTGTGATCGACAGTTCCATGGGGAGTCGGAGGCCTTGATTGGTAGCTGGGAACAGATGACGCACAGCTCGAAGTTTTTACTGAAGGAAGTTGAGATGGATAATGGTAGGGCAAAGAAAATTTGTTGATAATTTCAGGATGCGGTTGAACAGACAAAGGATCACACATAACCTTTGTAATAGCATTTTGTACCTCACTTCCAAGCAAAACAAACCAATCTAGGGACAGAGACATAAGTTGAGAGGCTACAAATCTATCAAACCGATCATTAGCATCTCCTGTCATGGCCATATTTGGAACAACACTCTCAAGGCTCTATATGGATTCTTTAACATCCTGGTTAACAGTTCTGCATATCTGATGCATTTTCTTTTGAATTTTCTCACCTTTCTTAATTTTGTTGGTTATATCAGATTTATAAACCTGTATGGTAATTGAAATGCCTTATCCCTTCTCTTCTGTGCTGTTTCTTTTGTAATTTCCTTTGTTGCTTTCATTTATCTTGCAAGGAGCTACTGGTTGCTGTATAAGCAGAGTGTCATCATGAGTAGCATCAAATGATTTATCTGACACCTTCTCACGAGGGTCATCTACATCATATTCTGATGGATTATTAGGATGAGTGTCCTGCACACAAGGAGACTCAATTTGTAAATTATTTTAAAAATCCCTAATTTTTGTTATTTTATTTCAGGCACCATCCACACCACAGAAATGAGGAGACATTATGAAAGGATTTGAGACAAGATGGAACTTTCCAAACTGCGCAGGAGATAATGATGGAAAACATAATGAGATTGTACGCCCAACCAACAGTGGTTCTCTTTATTATAATTATAAATGATTCTACATAATTATTTTGTTTGCTTTAGTAGAGCATGACTACAATCTAAAATTCGTTGACATAAGAGAAAATGGTCGGAGTGATAGTGCGGTTTTCAGGCACTCAATTCTCAAACAGAGAATGTTAAACAAAACACGGTTTTACAAACAATCCGGTGATTGTTGGGGACGAAGCCTTCCCTTTGCGCTGTAATATAGTGAAACCTTACAGCAGAAGACAACTTACTGAGCAAGAAACACTCAACTACCGCTAGTTTCTGGCAAGGCGTACATCTGAAAACACATTTTACATCTTAGTATGGAGGTTTGGTGTGCTCTTACGAGCAATAAACCTGAAGCCCGAGACCGTTGACTAACTTGTTTGGGCTGTATATACAATCCATAACTGGCTCATGCAAACGTCTGAAATAACCTACCAACCACCCAGCTCTGTTGACATTGAAGACCTAGAAACTGGAATTATTATNATAAACCTGAAGCCCGAGACCGTTGACTAACTTGTTTGGGCTGTATATACAATCCATAACTGGCTCATGCAAACGTCTGAAATAACCTACCAACCACCCAGCTCTGTTGACATTGAAGACCTAGAAACTGGAATTATTATCCCAGGACAGTGGCGAGGATAAGTAAGAGAAATACCGGATGTGGATTTTAAAATTAGTAATAACTACAGACATGATGCAGAATAATTCAGAAGTTGGTATGCTGAATACTGTGTAGAGTGGAATAAAATCGAGATTACACCTCAATTAGAAGGTACAATTTTACACTGAGTGATCTTTTGTATATTTGGGGGAATCAGGGTCATTGGTGCTGAACTAACAAATTTACATATTTTTTACTTTTTGACATTTTTAGACTTAAAAATCAATAAATTAAATGTTCCATGCATGTATAACACCATTTTGTCACTATAAGTAGTGGAGTCTGTCAGTTAGAACTTGAAATTTTAACTATAAACAATATTATTATGGATAAAAATGTTTTAACTCTAGCATTATTGCCATGTTTTAAGCTGTGGCTCTTGTGCTGGTTACTTCATGAAGGAAAGGGTCAGCCTTATCATATCACACCAATCTTTGTATGTAGATATAGTCCATACTGGCTCCATTCTTGTTAATATTTTTCACCTTGTTAAGATCAACGTTGTGTGTATATTTAATGCTCTTAAACCAATCTGTAAAAATTATAAATGGTCAATTTTGTTGACATTGTACACACGCTAGAATGTCTGTAGGAAACGTTACAAACTATAAAACTATTTATTAGTAAAAAAATTCAATGTTCTATATATTTTTCCTGTAATATATTTCTTAAATTAAACATGTGTACAAAATGTCATACATGAGCATAAAATAAAATTGAAGTATTATATTTCTGATATTATATATTTATATTTATTACATTTTATTTTAAGAGTAGTTCTTATTCTGTCCTTAATTAAGTTCTTTATCAAAAACATAATCGAAAGCTTTTTAACACAGAGAATTCTCAAACATTCATTTAAACAGTAAAATGAAACAGTAAAACAAAAGAAAATGCACCAACTTACGTCTTAACTCTTCTGCTTCCATGTACATATTTCTTTTAGTGAGGTCATAGAGCATTTGTTATAGGGCCTATCTGTACATCTCTGAAGGATTTGTTCAAGTATTCTTTCAATTCTATATTTAAAATAAATGGTTAATTTTCCAACACTTCGAGAAGTTTCAGGATATCATGTGCACAATGACTCACTCTGCAATAATATCGTATACCTGCCTTCCTTCACGCACGTGCAGAGGGCTAAGCTATTCACCACTCACTATCTGATTAATTCGCTACCATCCTCACACAATGCTTTTTAACAAAATGCTACTAAAATCAGCCTGCTTTTCACATTGTGCAGCGAACAAGTTTAGCATGTCTTTATTTATCAGCCTAGGAGAATTATTTGCTATTGACGACAAACTCAATTGCTAGCAATTAAAAGAAGATGCTGGTTTACAAAGTATGAAAGCGAAAACAATGGCGAATAAAAAAAAGCTTGTCAAAAGCGAATAACACCAGCACCATGTGAGGTATCCTTATGGAAATGTCCAGCTAAGAAGTGATTAGGGTCTCTGTTTGACCGGCGGCAAATTCTTTTGTTGGCGTAGGAATAAGTTGTCAACCTCGGTATTGCCATTGGAATGTAACCCAATGGATATTCATGATTGAGTGAACAAGCACAATTGTAGTTAGAGGATGAATTTTCTTGCTACTAGTGAGATGGAATTTTACTATAAACTTATCTATTTTGATATTTTTACGTACCGTAACTAATGTTTCAGAACAACTTACTTCTACATACAGCACTCACTTATTCCAGTGGCGTGTCGTGGAGTGTTGCAAGGGAAGCAGGCATTGTTAAAACTGTACCTGTGATATGTTATCGGGCCCTATTTGACCTATCATACCTATACTCTGCTCTGCATGCCTCACACGAAAATGTATTCATCTCGGTACCCGACCAATGATTGTTCTACTGAGGGGTGTGAACAATCCACAGACATAGTTTAGACCAATGCTGCTTACCCTGGCAACACTTCACGCCATGCCACTGCTATATTCTTTCTTGAAATAAATGACAATATTATAATCTATATCACTCAAAACACTGTTAACAAGAAGATCGATACCGTATGGACAAATAAACCTTTGCAGGTTGATATTCAACTGAACTATCATAGTGCTAGCAGAATACTCTGGTATGTATAGCTAGACACCAACATGTTCGATATTTCTAGATTACGCCCGTAAGTTCTCGTTGTAGCGTACTCTACTACTAGCCCTCCTGCTGGTAATTTCTCCTATTTCTCTTTGGCGTTTGTTTTAAAACCAAACGATCTTTTCATACTCAATCGATTTTGGTTGGGTTCTGTAGAAATAATCTATTTCATTTATTCGTTTCTTTACTCTTAAACTAAGCGTAAATTTCTTGTATTTTTATCCCTCACTTTTGGGGGGACCCCATAGAGTTGGCTCCAATGACAAAGAGCTATATTCAATATACTGCCGTTTAATCATGTGAGTTCGTACTCGTCATCCCTTCATTGGAAACCGATAACTATTTGACTCTAATAGGATGGCTATGGCCTCAAATCTGAACTACTGCGCAGCTACAATAAGCTATCCAACTTCTTAAACCCATGGTACTAATATCTTTAAAAAGAGGAAATTAGAATAATCTATCCATGATAAAATATTATATTTTTCTCTAATAGGCTGTTACCGATAGTGTAGTGCAGTTATACTGCGGTATGACGAATATTATCTTTAAGTTACAAATTTACAACACTATATATTTACTTTATCTAGACACCTCGGAGAAAGAAGTATTGTGATTGTTAAGAAAATTGAACTCGCGATTTTGGTAATTGTCGACGTTTCATGTCCCCCTGAAACAAAAAAAAAGAGTAGTTTACGCAATGTACCTAGAGTTAGAGCTAAAAATATATTACCGATTGGGCTAAAACTTGATATCTGGGGCTTACGTAAGGTCCCCTCAAGGTGTTTTTGGAATTAGGTATCTAACCTTAAATTTAAGGATACTCTCTCAAAATTAGTTATAACGAATTTGATTAAATTTTATATCTAGAGATTGTTTACTTTTATAAACAGGATGGCAGTTCTCATGTTCTCACTAAAATGATTTTGGGAGTAACTTACATGGGGAAAAATTAACAATTTTAATAATTTATCTACAATTATTTAAAATACGTAATAACTTATTATTGTAAAGTTGTATTAAAAATAACAATCTTTTATTTGAAATATATTTTTACAAAAACCAATAATTTATGAGCTATAAGCAATTATATTTACTTTGTACTTCAGGTCTTTGAAAATGAATTTGATTCTTATACTCTTTGGTGGACAAATATATTTATCTTTTTTCAATTTTTCTGTAATACTGTTCTTAATTAAAGCAAATAAGTAACAGCGTATATTATTTCATTTATGATCTTTGATGTAATGTCTCTACAATAACGCATAGACCTACTATTTCTCTTCAAATATCTTACGCGTTTTTAGTAAATGTCAGAAAAAAGTGGGAGAAAGTCTGTGCGATGCATCGTACTATTAATTTCTAAACCCATTCTTCAATTCAGCACTAGTTTAACAGTTACTATAATTGTGATATGTTCTTATCATACTCAGCTATGAGTCATAGATGAACATACCTTCCTATACGACATGTGTAAAACAGTGCCTTAGGTGTGATTTGTCAAATACGGGCTGAGTGAAGGAGAACACATCACACGCACAGTTTTAAAAAGCGCTGATAATTATGCCAACACTCCACGACACCTAACTGGATATTACCAATACCTATAAAATAATGTTATCAATGTTGATAGTCTATCGTGATACTGATCTCTAAGACTGTGTGACCAACAGTGCGGGTCTTGCAAAAGGACTTGTAGAGTTCTAGTGCCTGAGATAACACTAAATGAGTTATTCTACTTGGAGGTCTCCTTTGATTGAGAGGTGAATGTACATTAGTGATCTCTCCCCCTCCCTCACCAGTCTACTACCACTGTGACACCGAGTGTAAGCCAGATAATGCACCCACAATGGCGGCCATGCCACAAATCTATGTGTATTTATTCAAATGTGTGTTTTGTTTGCATCTCGCTATGTTGAGACACGGCTGGACCTGACCCTGTTGTCCCTGTGAGCCGGGTGGTTGAGTGAGAGCTGATAGTCCTATATTTCTTTACCTCAAGCAGAGGAGGAAGGAGGCAACTACAACAGCATATAAAGATAAGACCAGAATCATTGATCGAATGGTCTAAAGGAGGATCAACAACTCTTCGATCTCTCGATATCTTTCAGTCGATCAAATAACAAAACTACATCTTCATTGAGAGTCGGCCTTTGAGTCTTATAAATTTAGTTTTTTATTTATTTAAGGTATTTAACGTGCACTTTATAAACCGACTCATTAAATCAACACACTACTTATAAAATGACTTACATCTAGAACAAACACAACAACCGACCCCCGGCCGATAATCCATCACTGTGAAAAGTAAAACACACATTTCACCAATAATAAAAGTTTCAGTTATGTAAGGAATATAACCCGAGACCATTACTTCAGTATACAAACACGCTACTGACTGAGCCAAGGTGTCGATATGTATTCTAAGCTGACATGTATATGAAGGAAGTTAAAATAATATTTTAGTGTGACTAAATAAAACTTGATCGTTGATGATCGGTAATGTTGTTAGAAAATGAAAGAGCTTGGTATGAAAAATCTAGATTTTGTTTTTTCCAATTTTTTTTTTGTTATAATGGTGGGGACATAAGACTTTAAGGAAGGCTGTATCGAAGGACTACATACATAAGGTGTACAACCAACAATAAAAGCAAACGTACACAGAGTCCAGCCCAGAAGAGCAGTGAACTCAGTGCAATAAAAATAAAAATAAGGATCCAACTAGCGTTAAGAAAACTTGTGATCCATTTATATTCTTAGAACTTATTTGCCTGTATATTTTTTATTTTAAATCGTTATTGTTTATGTGTAATAACTGTATGGGATTAATATTAATATGGACATTGTATCTGTAGTTCAGGTCTGGTTAATATCTGAGGCTAATATCCCTCTTGGCCTCATATCTGTAGTTCAGGTTTGGTTAATCTCTGAGGCTAATATCCTTCTTGGCCTCATATCTGCAGTTCAGGTCTGGTTACTCTCTGAGGCTAATATCCCTCGGCCTCATCTTTGTAGTTCAGGTCTGGTTAACCTCTGAGGCTAATATCCCTCTTGACCTCATATCTGCAGTTCAGGTCTGGCTATTCTGAGGCTAATATCCCTCTTGACCTCATATCTGCAGTTCAGGTCTGGCTACTCTCTGAGGCTAATATCCCTCTTGGCCTCATATCTGTAGTTCAGGTCTGGCTACTCTCTGAGGCTAATATCCCTCTTGGCCTCATATCTGTAGTTAAGGTCTAGCTACTCTCTAAGGCTAATATCCCTCTTGGCCTCATATTTCTAGTTCAGGTTTGGTTAATCTCTGAGGCTAATATCCCTCTTGATCTCATATCTGCCGTTAAGGTCTGGCTACTCTCTGAGGCTAATATCCCTCTTGACCTCATATCTGTAGTTAAGGTCTGGCTACTCTCTGAGGCTAATATCCCTCTTGGCCTCATATCTGTAGTTAAGGTCTAGCTACTCTCTGAGGCTAATATCCCTATTGATCTCATATCTGCAGTTCAGGTCTGGCTACTCTCTGAGGCTAATATCCCTCTTGACCTCATATCTGTAGTTAAGGTCTAGCTACTCTCTGAGGCTAATATCCCTCTTGACCTCATATCTGTAGTTAAGGTCTAGCTACTCTCTGAGGCTAATATCCCTCTTGATCTCATATCTGCAGTTCAGGTCTGGCTACTCTCTGAGGCTAATATCCCTCTTGACCTCATATCTGCAGTTCAGGTCTGGCTACTCTCTGAGGCTAATATCCCTCTTGACCTCATATCTGTAGTTAAGGTCTAGCTACTCTCATGAGGCTAATATCCCTCTTGGCCTCATATTTCTAGTTCAGGTTTGGTTAATCTCTGAGGCTAATATCCCTCTTGATCTCATATCTGCAGTTCAGGTGTAATGTGAGCTATGGTGGGTGTTTTCTTATTAAAGTCCCCATTCGGCCAGCTTTATACGACAAGGACATTAATTATACAGGTTTAGCCAAATATCTATTGAGGTATCATATTAAAATATCTCTGTAGTTAATTGAACAAAGGTTCGCTACTAAATTCATTATTGCCGCCTTAGAGATGGCAACTTGCAGTGTTGGCATACCATTTACAACCAATATCACTAAAGCTGTCCAATATTTCTCAAGATACCAATCATGAAATCCAAACCCTATTTTTAGAGAAGTTTGTGTAAAACATTACTTTCAGAACTGATGATATTTTAATATTTTTTATTTTCATTATTGTTTTATTTAAATTGCTATTACTGATAAAAAATAAAACTGTAGATCACTTAACAACATTCAGAAATTAAAGTAGTTTTAATAACTTTTTTTAAATGTTAAATGATTTATTTTCTGATTACAACGGTCCCGTGCAGATTCTGAGCTCTCGAAAACGTTAAAAACCAGTGCATCAGTGCTTTTATAACCAGCTGAGCTAATACTACTATTGATCTTCTTATTCTAGTTACTAACGATCTGGAATAATCTACCCACAGTGTCGGACACTCATACAAAATGTTAAGGTTGTCTTTTCTAGTTTTCTGGCGATGGGCAGGCTGGAACTCGATTCCTGTTTGGGTATCTGGAAGACGGCTCTTTCACAAATGTTTATCAGATCTCAGTTCACGCAAATGTCATAAATGCGGGTACACTTTCTTTGAAACCTACCTTCCTCAAATTTACTAAATTTTCTTAATTAAATATCGTCTGACCCATGTGAGC
>CABEEJ010008055.1:5958-19530 GCA_901482245.1 Timema douglasi
TTAAAACGTAGTGTATTGAAATTATTTCTAAAAGCGCGTGATTCTCCATGGATGAAGTATTAAGAGGAAAATTTACATACAGTTTATTAAAGAAAAATACACTTGATCCATGACTTTTTGAATAAATGAGAAGGGTCCAAAACAGTATCATTACAACATTTAATGCAACTAAATCAAAACACACTTTTTTTAACATCATCATGTACCTGGAAACATCCCTTGATAACAGACCATTCAGTTTTCGATAAAGCCAGCCAAGACTGATATATTTGTTAACGCATCTATTGGTGCGGCTCATAATATTATGTAATCGCTTCACTTGATGGTGAATATTTGTGAAACAAAATTAACTTTTTAGTTTCGATACCGTGCAAAATTGAATTTAGTATTTCCGAATTTCCACACGTGGAAGCTGGTTAGCGGTAAACCCTAATAGTTCACAGGTTTTACTAGAGTATTATGAAATACGTGCACGGTTCTGAAAGAATGACTCTTCTCATTCTATATGTACATGGGTGTAAATATTGATCATCCAACAACAAGTTTTAATACCTCCAAATTTTCGCAAACTTTCTGTTAGTAAGTATTTAACAAAATATCATCTTTATCATAATTAACAAGCCCTGAAGATGGTGTAACATCAATGATAAAGCTGAAACGTGTCGTCATACAGGAGTAAGCTCCTATCAAATAAGAAGGAAATAAAAAATAAATAAGATATAAGTTTATCAGAGAAACTAAAGATAGCGCCGACACTTAAAACAAAGTGAAAGTTTTATATAGCTATGAAATACTTAATATGTACTATCTTTACTATAAGCGGCTTAGTGGTCTAGGGGTATGATTCCTGCTTTGGGTGCAGGAGGTCCCGGGTTCAAATCCCGGCTAAGCCCTTAATTTTATAAAAATAAACTTATATAAGAAACACTATGAACGTTTACCAAGCATACCAATTTTGATTTTAAATGTTATTACTTATATTATGAATCAGTTTGAATGATATTTTTTTAAATATTTATTTGAGCAAATATGAATTACAGATATCAAACGGCATCATGAGCTCAGTTATAGAAAACCAACAAATTGTATCTTATGATATTGAAGAAAATTTTTAGGTGATAATTTAGCAGCCAGCTGATTGGTTTTAATGCGAGGTGTAATATAGATTCATTTTGTTGAATGAGGCAAAGGAAGATGTGTTGACAGGTCGTCAAAAGGGACATATGTTGTTTTTTATAAGCTTGTAACTATCTATTTGTATTTGTTAATACAAATATTGTACTACTTCATTTTTACAAATTAAAAATACTTTTACTGGAGGAAATATCATTGAGAGTTGGTCCAACACTCATTTATATACTTTGGCAATCTGAGATCTTCACTGGATACGAAAGAAGATGACATTTCAATTGTAATTGTGCGGTGAGCTACAAAGCAGCTAACTCTCTCGTAAGTCGAGGCACCCTATAAGTGTTCTGGTAAGTTTGTTGATTTAAGTACCTGTCATTACACATTGTGAAATGTCACCAACTTATCGCAGGTTGGTCTAATAAGACACAGCTCCAAGTTTTCCCACTTACGGTGTTCTTCCCTATCTGGCCCTGCATCGCGGTGAGAAATGGAGTCATTCCACGTGTCCTGGTTACTAATCGATGACGTCACATGGCAGCAGCCACCAGTGATGTAGCCAGGACAAATAACCAGTGCATTACTTGTCACGGTCCGTGGATCACTCTCTCTGGATAATGATCAGCCATTAACTATCAGCGGAAATGTGAGCATTATTCAAGTTTTGTTTTAATTAAAAAATTAGATTAGGTCCAGGCCTCAGGCGAGGTCGAGATAGTGGGGAAGTAGAGACTATCTAGATTCAAATATTTTGTACCCACACAATAAATGAAATATCTGGATGTGTATCAGTATTTGAAGTTCACTCTTTTTACTATATCATATAGATAAATTATGCTAATCTTGAACATTTTATATATTATAATAGAGCTGAGCGTTTTAGCTGCCATCTGATCTATAAAACTGGCTCATACAGTTCTGGACACCCCCATGGGTTTTTGTCCATCTATCCATCCACTGGACTAGAGTCGATACGTCTTTTTAATTTATTTGAGGTATTTAACATTCACTTTCTGAACCAGCTGATTATATCATCACATGACTTGTGAACTAACTTAAATCTAGAACTTTCCAGCCCCCGACCGTTTATTTATCAGTAAAATAAGATAAAATTTGGTGTTTTATAACTATGCTCATGATACCGTTTGATATCTTTTATTCATATTTGCTCAAAAAATATTTAAAAAAAAATTATTCAAACTCATTTTTAATAAACAATAACATATTTAAAATCAAAATTGGTATGCTTGGTAAACGTTTATAGTGTTTCTTATATAAGTTTATTTTTATAAAATTAAGGGCTTAGCCGGGATTTGAACCCGGGACCTCCTGCACCCAAAGCAGGAATCATACCCCTAGACCACTAAGCCACTTGTATTAAAGATAGTACATATTAAGTATTTCTTCACTATGTAATACTTTTGCTTTGTTTTAAGTGTCAGCGCTATCTTTAGTTTCTCTGATAAAATTATATATTTTTTATTTCCTTCTTTTTAACAGTCATTACGGCCAGACCTCAAAACCAACTCGTAATTTTGATTCTAGCCCTAAAACTAAGTGTAGCTATTTACCAAGTATATTAATTCTCTAAATGATATTATTATAATATTTCAATAAAAAAGGGAATATCAAAATCATCAAAATTATCCAATTTCAATTAAGTTAGTGAAAATATATTTTGTAAATGGTTGTAAATTTATCTATTCTAGCCTATTTTATTTCTAAAGGTTTTTTTAATAAAATCCACAACAATAGTAAATCAATTAGCAAGCATACATTATTAGAGAAGAGACCACATCGATATTCTGACAAAATGCAGCGAGGAAAGTTTATATCAACGTTTTTATAGCGTGTCCTACTACCCATACAGTCTATACCAATTTTAATCTAGATAATGGCGTTAAGATTAGGAAGTCAAAACTTAGAAAGAAATTTACCCAAATTCTCGTGGAGTTAGAGAGTGAGTAACCACTAATGAATAAAACTATTAGTACACCCA
This sequence comes from Timema douglasi, assembly GCA_901482245.1. NCBI lineage: Eukaryota > Metazoa > Arthropoda > Insecta > Phasmatodea > Timematidae > Timema > Timema douglasi. The sequence continues at coordinate 9,086 of CABEEJ010008055.1, forward strand.
GTCGAGATATGAATCATATTATCAAAGTCACCGGCAAACCAGACTAGAAGATATTGACGTCCAGCCCACGTGTCCACTGTTGCGGATCACTATTAAACAAAACACTCCGCCCTGGTGATGTATAATATGCGACACTTTATTTTTATTTTTACTTTATTCTCTTGAATAAGCCACCTAACGTTTGTTCTTGCCTTTTGACCCTTTCGCCCCCCTTTTCCCCCATTTAACACCAAGTAGACATTTGAACTGACCCCTCCCCCAACCAACCTGTGTTACGTAACTTTTCACATCAAGAGTAAATGTCATTATTTCATCGGAAGCTTTTGTGACACAAAAAGAGGAACGTAGGTTTGGTTTAACCCTGTGATGTACCCACCCTCCCCTCGTGTAATACCAAGTAGACATTAGCACTCTAACCCCCCTACCCCTTTCCCCTTCTCAAAAGCGTTTACGTGGGTGGTTTATGGATTACCCTTACTCATGTGTTCTAAGATCTAGCCGAGATTTACAAAGTGAGTGTCGAGGTTTACTTACTGAGAAACTTTCTGCCATTTTCTACTGTTCATTACCAAGTGCAGGAGTGGGATTAAACACTTTGAGACGTCATCAGTGCAGAGAAAGGTGTAAAGACTCTTCTTGGTTCAAGTGTTCGAACTTTTATTTCAGGATAGATATGGGCAATAGCGAGATTAAACACCTGGTGACGTCATTACCGCGGAGGAAGGTTCAAACACTCTTCTATGTTGAAGCTTTGTGCCGTTCATTCCTAGGTGAGGCTAAAATAAAGACACACGAGCGTACTTTTCACTTTTGAGCAAATATGTGAGACGCACGGTAGTGATGCACCATCTGGTAACTATTTACAATCAACATACGGCCGGGAATTTACGGTCACAATAACGTACCGTGTTGCATCTCAAGAAACCGCAACACGAATGCGACAGTGCTGCTCTCAAAACGTGGACATTCTGGCATTTTAGTAGCCACATCAGATCATGCGTATTCATTGTATTTTATTGAACATAGTTTATGTTTAGACACTGTCCAAATGTGGATACTGATACCAGTTCTATAAACAACATTGATGAGTTAAATAAATAAAACGTTGGATTCTATATTATTCAAACCAACTACAAAGATAGAATGGATAAAGTATATCATGGAGTGAAATGTGTAAATCAGTGTTGTAAGATTGGTAAAGTTGGGCAAGAGGGGGACTCATTAATAATCATATAAAATGAAACCCTTTTTGTTCAAACAAACTTGTAGCTATTAATGACTTGCTTTCAGTGGCCGCATCGTCTAAGATAAGGGTGGATAAACACATTTGAGTATGGAAACTTCTTTAAAAAATGTCAAATTGTTTCTCTATTTACTCAGATTTACAATCGATCGTATCGCGTTTTGGTTTTTATCGTAACTTTTAGAAAAGATTCTGCCATCAAACCTTTGTTTAATCGGGGGTGGGCTCTGTGTCGTGCTTCGTAATTGTAACGAGAACAATGTTTAAATGTCAGTACATTTCGTACTGAAACTAACTTTTTTAAATTTATAAAAGTTTATTCATCTTATAAAACAAAATGTAGTCAAATTTATTAGTTTTATAAACTTTTAGCGTGGCGTTCAGAGAAGAATCGCATTAACTTTCATCCACCATTTTTAAAAGGTCGATGAGAAACTTTCCTTTCAAATTCAATATTGAAGTTATCAAGATGTTCATCTATGCGTCTATCACCTTCAGCTAAAATTGTTCTCGCAGGCTGGTAAAGCAGAACGACGCCTTCACGCGTGGTGCAACACAAACCAGAACCGGGAACCTCAAAGAGCCCTCACATATCCCAAACCTGGAGCAACACTCTTCAACGATAAGCTACGTTTGTAAAGAGCAACATAAATTTATAGGGAAAATATTACCGTGAGATACTGATAGCTCACGATCGACCATTTGGCGACCCCGGTCTGGTATAAGGTGTCACGCCCGCAATAGACTAAACTACATATGGCAGGGTGGGCAGAGTTCGAATACCGGTCGAGTGAACTGAAGGTGAATTTTCATAGATGGTTTTACACTTTCCTTCCACGCCAATTCGAGTACACTTCTAATAAACTGAACCTTTTTATTTCCCAGCACATTGGCATAGTTAGTACATATGTGTACAACCCAAACTAGTAATAATAAGTGACACAGAAAGCTACTATCCTCATCCTAGCCCGTGGATTACTCCGCTAAGTGTTGAGACGTGCAATGCTGCCACTCGGGAGATAAGGTTGTAATCAGTGAAGTTATGTGCCACATTACCACAACGTCCCGACTCGCGCGCGCGGTTAAGTACCGCCCCTGCTAGTGGTGCGTTAGTCTCGGCGTGTCTAACGAAGCGTTTTACGGCGTCTCATGACTCCTAGGCGGCGAGCGGGCGTCGTAACCGAGACTCGTTACACCAATTATTGTACTCGACGACTAATTGAGACGTTCGGAGGCAGAACCACTTATGGCTGCACCCGCTGCAACACTCGTTCACTTTGGTTTCATAAATATTCCTTTGTGTCTGTGCAGCGATGAGCATATGGACTAAGGCGTCAATCTCCTAAAAGGCTAGTTTGCTCGAATCCCAGTGGGGTATACTGAGGTATATTTCCCCCACTGAATTGTTTTTTATCTTTAACATTGCGTCTTACTACCAGTTAGAGCTAAAAGCGTATTTACACTATAGGTCCACTAGGCACGGGCCTAGGGGCGGCGGCTTTAGGGGGTGGCACATTTTGAATAGCATTATTTATATTTTGTTTTAATAATATTACGTTTAAAAATTTTTGGCTAAGATTATCGAAATAGTTCAAGTTAAAGCCAGAATGACAATATTTCTTTTTAAACAACTGTACTTTGTAACTGAGGTCAGTCTTACTTTCTTCATATTGTTAGCTCAAGCTACTGTAGGGCATGTACATGCCAAATTTACTTTAGTAGAAATCTTTTCTCGAATACTAACTTCTGACTCATCCCTCCTTCAACCCCAAGACCTCTTTCCTCTGAAATCTCCTAAAATGCTAGTAAAAAATGGGGGAGGGGGGCACATATTATAACTGTGCCTAGGAGCAGAAAATGTTGAAATCCACCACTGATTAGGCCCACATGCATATCTTTACTAGTTACGCTAATGTGTTAGGGGTATGGAAGGTTGGATTTAGAGAAATCTTACCTGAATTTTCGTGGATAGAGTGTGAAAAACCTTTTAAGTAAAACTACCCTCAAAGTACACGACTGGGATCCGAAACCTGATCTCCCTGTAATCAGTAATCCAGTTATTGCGAGAATACTGCGTTATTCCACCGTTTTTTTTTAAACTGGGCTCTGCCATATCTATCTGTATAAGGCGGCTCGAGGATATTCTAGAACAGTCTTAATTTATTTTCACAATATAAAGTAACATGTATAATTAGGATTGACAATATTTTGAAATCTGAATAAAGGACATTTTCCAAAGGTGCAGGCTGAAAATTTGATGTTTTCCGTTTGTTTTATACTTTAGACGGTGCTATTGCAGAGTACTATAAATATAATATTATTTTAAGGATTTCATGAAAGTTTCACATCTATTTTTTCTGGTTCAAGGGTTCCTTCGGTCTAAAACGTTTGGAAGCCCCTGTATTATACCATTATAACCGTTTCTTACTCTTTCTTCCCGCAATGTCTAGTACTTTACTTATAAATTCTACCTTATGTATCCCTACATGCGCGGTTAGTAATACAGAGCTCACAAAACATTAACATACAAATATAATGTTTTCGGAATGAGTTTATTTTTTATCGCAATCGATGTGGGCTCGTTAACTCAGGATATTTTTACGACTTAACACTCCATATCCTGTCAGCAGCTATCAAAGCCAACAGTGTATGAATGTCCTAACATGGATATACTTTTATCTATGAGTGCGAATCTCGTGCCTCTTCATATTGCCGGTTCTCTCACTCTTTGGGAGTCCGGGCGGTTATTTTTGTGTTGTTTTATGCCCTAAAAATAATTGTCACAGAGCAAAAGTAACAAAAGTGGAATAAACAAGAGGAAAGGCCTTGGTACAATCGTAAACGTTATCTCCTGCTGGGTTTTTAAACACCGGTCATTTAGAGGACTGAGGGTGAGAGGGACACACACATCACAAGAACAGTCCGGTTAGGGAGAAACTAGACCATAACCTGAACGTGAGACCGTGTATGACTTCTAACTGGACCATAACCTGAACGTGAGACAGTGTATGACTTCTAACTAGACCATTACCTGAACGTGAGACCGTGTATGACTTCCAACTAGACCATTACCTGAACGTGAGACAGTGTATGATTTCTAACTAGACCTTTACCTGAACGTGAGGCAGTGTATTATTTCTAACTAGACCATTACTTGAACGTGATACAGTGTATGACTTCTAACTAGACCATAACCTGAACGTGAGACAGTGTATGACTTCTAACTAGACCATTACCTGAACGTGAGACCGTGTATGACTTCTAACTAGACCATTACCTGAACGTGAGAACGTGTATGACTTCTAACTAGACCATTACCTGAACGTGAGACAGTGTATGATTTCTAACTAGACCTTTACCTGAACGTGAGGCAGTGTATTACTTCTAACTAGACAATTACTTGAACGTGAGAAAGTGTATGACTTCTAACTAGACCATTACCTGATCGTGAGAGAGTGTATGACTTCTAACTAGACCATTACCTGATCGTGAGACAGTGTATGACTTCTAAATAAACCATTACTTGAACGTGAGAGAGTGTATGACTTCTAACTAGACCATTACCTGAACGTGAGACAGTGTATGACTTCTAAATAGACCATTGCCTGAACGTGAGTCAGTGTATGACTTCTAACTAGACCATTACCTGAACGTGAGACATTGTATGACTTCTAACTAGACCATTACTTGAACGTGAGAGAGTGTATGACTTTTAACTAGACCATTACCTGATCGTGAGACAGTGTAATGACTTCTAACTAGACCATTACTTGAACGTGAGAGAGTGAATGACTTCTAACTAGACCATTACTTGAACGTGAGAGAGTGTATGACTTTTAACTAGACCATTACCTGATCGTGAGACAATGTATGACTTCTAACTAGACCATAACCTGATCGTGAGACAGTGTATGACTTATAACTAGACCATTACCTGAACGTGAGACAGTGTATGACTTCTAACTAGACCATTACTTGAACGTGAGACAGTGTATAACTTCTAACTAGACCATTACCTGATCGTGAGACAGTGTATGACTTCTAACTAGACCATTACTTGAACGTGAGACAGTGTATGACATCTAACTAGACCATTACTTGAACGTGAAAAAGTGTGTTACTTCTAACTAGACCATTACTTGAACGTGAGACAGTGTATGACTTCTAACTAGACCATAACCTGAACGTGAGACAGTGTATGACTTCTAACTAGACCATTACCTGAACGTGAGACCGTGTATGACTTCTAACTAGACCATTACCTGAACGTGAGACAGTGTATGACTTCTAAATAGACAATTGCCTGAACGTGAGACAGTGTACGACTTCTAAATAGACCATTACCTTAACGTGAGACAGTGTATGACTTATAACTAGACCATGACCTGATCGTGAGACAGTGTATGACTTCTAACTAGACCATTACCTGAACGTGAGACAGTGTATGACTTCTAACTTGACCATTACCTGAACGTGATACAGTGTATGACTTCTAACTAGACAATTACATGAACGTGAGAGAGTTTGTTACTTCTAACTAGACCATTACTTGAACGTGAGACAGTGTATGACTTCTAACTAGACCGTTGCCTGAACGTAAGACAGTGTATGACTTTTTACTAGACCATTACCTGATCGTGAGACAGTGTATGACTTCTAACTAGACCATTACCTGAACGTGAGACAGTGTATGACTTCTAGCTTGACCATTACCTGAACGTGATACAGTGTATGACTTCTAACTAGACCATTACCTGAACGTGAGAGAGTGTGTTACTTCTAACTAGACCATTACTTGAACGTGAGACAGTGTATGACTTCTAACTAGACCATTGCCTGAACGTGAGACAGTGTATAACTTCTTACTAGACCATTACTTGAACGTGAGAGAGTGTATGACTTTTAACTAGACCATTACCTGATTGTGAAAGAATTTATGACTTTTAACTAGACCATTACCTGAAGGTGAGAGAGTGTATGACTTCTAGCTAGACCATTACATGAACGTGAGACAGTGTATGACTTCTAACTAGACCATTGCCTGAACGTGAGACAGTGTATGACTTCTAACTAGACCATTACTTGAACGTTAGACAGTGTATGGGTTCTAACTAGACCATTACCTGAACGTGAGACAGTGTATGACTTCTAGCTAAACCATTACCTGAACGTGAGACAGTGTATGACTTATAAATAGACCATTACTTGATTGTGAGACAGTGTATGACTTCTAACTTGACCATTACCTGAACGTGAGACAGTGTATAACTTCTAACTAGACCATTACCTGAACGTGAGACAGTGTATTACTTCTAACTAGACCATTCCTTGAACGTGAGAGAGTGTATGACTTCTAACTAGACCATTACTTGAACGTGAGAGAGTGTATGACTTTTAACTAGACCATTACCTGATCGTGAGACAGTGTATGACTTCTAACTAGACCATTACTTGAACCTGAGACAGTGTATGACTTCTAACTAGACCATTACCTGAACGTGAGACAGTGTATGACTTCTAACTAGACCCTTACCTGAACGTGAGGCAGTGTGTTACTTCTAACTAGACCATTAATTGAACGTTAGACAGTGTATGACTTCTAACTAGACCATTACCTGAACGTGAGACAGTGTATGATTTCTAACTAGACCTTTACCTGAACGTGAGGCAGTGTATTATTCTAACTAGACAATTACTTGAACGTGAGACAGTGTATGACTTCTAACTAGATCATTACCTGATCGTGAGACAGTGTATGACTTCTAACTAGACCATTACCTGATCGTGAGACAGTGTATGACTTCTAACTAAACCATTACTTGAACGTGAGAGAGTGTATGACTTCTAACTAGACCATTACCTGAACGTGAGACAGTGTATGACTTCTAACTAGACCATTAGTTGAACGTGAGACAGTGTATGGGTTCTAACTAGACCATTACCTGATCGTGAGAGAGTGTATGAATTTTAACTAGACCATCACCTGAACGTGAGACAGTGTATGACTTCTAACTAGACCATTACCTGAACGTGAGACAGTGTATGACTAATCTAATGCGTGCTCGTAACATTTACCCAAAACTGTTGATATCACCATTTAAGGAAAATTAAACTCTATGTATGTACTGAAGAGAGATTTTATTTATTTTGGCCAAAAAATGCTGTGTTATAAAATCTCCAAAATATAACTGCCCTTAAATCGCGTTTAACTACACTCCAACTAAATGACGATAAAGTTTTATCACGATCGACCAGTTGTGACCGCTGTTCTGACTTCCCTTTCATTCGGCAAATCACACTAGAAGATATTGACGCTTGTGTCAGCGGGCCCACCGACGCGAGTCGAAGAGACTGGATCTTAAATCTCACCATTGCCTATGGGGTTTGTTTAAACTATTAGTAGTTCCCTCATACTCTCTCCAGGCTATTGTCTGTACAATTCTTCTCAATCTGCTTACTATGTTCAACTGAAAGAAGCCATCAATCTAACAGGGTAAGGTAGGCGAACACTCTGTGGCGTACCGCATCAACTCAGAAAATATTCCTGACTTGGCTTTCATCGCATTTTTATACAAAATTAAGTAAAAATGAGCCGATACGATTCGATACGCACAAATGTGCACAAGCCTTTATCTCATCACTGTCCTGATTTTAACTGACCTTGGAGGGCAGTGATGAATTCCAGACGGGAAAACAAGTGAACGAAATTATCTATATCCACATTCAAATGAAATGTGGATGCATTTACTTACAATTAATTGTTTGTCCCAAGAAGACAATATAACAAGTAGTATTTACGGGCTTCATGGTATGGGGTTTAGAGGCCCTGACTCCAGACCTAGGGGTCCTGGGTTTAGTTATCAGCTAGTATATGGGGGATTTTCTAGAAAGGGGAATAATTCTCGTGGTCACTAAGGTTTGGTTAATTGAGCTAAGTTTAGGTTAAGATGTCCATTGACTTCACACCATCATAGTCCCTACCACGATCCCTCATCTTATCGGGACATGGAAAGATCCTCCACGGAAAGGATGTATGATTAGTACATTCGGGTGGTCCTTGAACAACAGTACGGTACTACTGGCCAATATTTCCGCAAACTGAGCTACAGATTTATGTAGCTCAAATACGACATTATTACTAACACGAAGTGAAAAAATAGAAATAGTTTAGACACTCGCATCGGTGTGTATATATGGCGTAAACGTAAGTCTCGACTAGTTTGGTTTGTCGAAGACGGAGGATATTTTGTTTGGAAAACTATTTAAATACTACTCACACTTACAAAGACATTGGTTTGATTCCTAGAGAGGGGATTTTCTTGTGCTTACTAAGCTCAATTTGCGTCCAACACCCACAATCCTTTACTTCGTACTTGAATTAGTATATAAACTTGTATGTAAAATAAAATGTAAGCTCCCACGAAATAAGAATCGTAACAGCTATTGAAAAAACTAAGCTAATGATTTTTACTCTTAATTTAATATAAGTTAAAGTTTAAAAAAATCTTATTTTGACTTCCACTACAATTTATATTATTATTATTATTATTATTATTATTATTATTATTATTATTATTAGCACCGCGTCTTACTACCCATTCGGATTATACGCACTTACGCTAATGTGTAACGGTAGGGTGATTGTGAGATGAAATGGAGGACCTACAGTTTAACGTGAAATTTGAACCCCGGTGGAGGCCTGGCATTCCACACATTCACAAATTGTTATTAATACACGTCTTGTCAGAGTTAAAGGAAGGGTTTGGTAATCATATAAACCTGTGCCGCGACCAAGGAATGAACCCCAGACCCCAGCACAGAAGTCTGACACCTTACCCCTAGACAACCAGGTCCCCACAATGTATAGTAAAGTGTTGGAATTATTCGTCATATAGTCATATAAAGGTCTGATAATAAATCGAATTCCCTTTCCTGAATGTCTTACACAAATCAAAAACATAACTTTTTTTTATTCAATTTAAAACAAAGAAATTAACTTTTTAGTGATGTAGTAGTGGAACTCTTTCTATCTCTGGTAGACATGCGCCTGTGTAGACACGTAGTAGAGAAGTACGATCTGCTCTTACTTCTAATTACACACACGTTTTCATGTCTGCTCCTTGTTTTGCTAATAGAACCCGTAATAGTTAGTTGTTCTCATGGTACAAGTCAACTTAAACTGAATTAAGCACCAAAATAAGGGGTCGTGTTCACAGAGCATTAAATGTACAGTAACACATATAAACAGGCTCGGAGAGGGAGGGAATTACATAAGAATAGGCCTACATATTCACAAAAAATTAACTTTAAGAGTAAATTGAAAGTTTTCCCTTGTAATTTTAGAAGCAATATTAGTTCAGTAGGTAGCATGTCTGTCCACTGAGATAGAGGTCCCGGATTCAATTCCTGGCATGGCTTAAAACTGTATTATTGGTGAAATGTGTGTTTCCTCTTTCACAGTGGTGAATTAACGGCCGGGGGATGGGTGTTGTGTTTGTTCTATATATTTGTGATAGTTTATAAGTCGTGTTATGATAGAATCAGTCGATTCAACAAATGCACGTTATAGAACTTAAATAAACAATTAAATAAAAATAATACCGTCACTGATGGAAGTTGGAGAAGATAGTTGTCAATTAAATAGAGCATTCTAAACCTTATGGTAGTGTTTTTATGTTCGTGAAACTGTACAGTATCAATATTGAGTCAATTAAATGTGTGTGTGTAAATATTAGGGGGGTGTGAAGTCCACTTTTTCAATCTAAGTGAACTCGATTCGAATATATTTAATATTTTCGAAGCTGAATCGAAGTTTGAATATTTTATCTTAGTTACTTTATGCTTGAAAATATACTATACTGTGATTAATTAAATTACTTAATGCACTAAAATCACTTGGAAAATGTTTTATTGGACAATTGTTTGTAATATTTAATGTTACTCTCACAAATCAAGTTATTATCACAAAATTCAATACATTTTCTTCAGATTTTGTCCTTATAAATATTAATTCTTAATGTATAAAACAGCTCAGAATGGCTATAATTGAACATAAATAGAGTAGTTGAGCTGTCAATATTTTTATTTGCGAAATTTCAAAGCCAGAATTTGTTTTGAAGTGAAGTCGAATCTGATATTGGTTTCGAAGCTTCGCACGCCCATAATATATATATATATATATATATATATATATATATATATA
>CABEEJ010008057.1:13265-26163 GCA_901482245.1 Timema douglasi
TTACCCCTAGACCGCCAGGCCACCACCATATAACCCTCAGGGCAGAACCCCGTAGAGTCAGGGAAAGGGGTAAAAAAAAAAAAAAAAGAATAAGTTTTCAGCCCCACGTCTTACTACAGTAGGCCCACGGCTTCTTTGGTGCTGACTGACAGCTCACAGCTGACTTCTGACAGTCAACATTTAGGTATATATCTAAATGTTGACTGTTAGAAGTGACAGGTGCTAAACACATGTTTTTGCAGATCATATGGTTCGGAGTAGGGATACGTAATTTGGTCTGGTAACTATTCAAAGCTGTCAGTCAGCACCAAAGAAGCCATGGGGCTACTGTACCTGTTCAGGTTATACGCATATGTATTAATTAAGCTAATGAGTCAGGGATGAGAAAGGTTTAATTTATAAGAAGTGAACCCTCAGTTACATGGAGAGGGAATATAAAACCATTTTGTAAAAACTACCCTTAGTTTACCCAAACCGAGACTTGAACCTCGATCTCCTTGTTATAGACAGTCTAGTTTGTCGCAAACGTAGCGATTTTAGCCAAACAGTAATAATAAGTAGACAAAACAAAATATCAAGTTAAATGAAAAAAAAGGTGTATATATATATATATATATATATAACTTGTGTTAGGATCAAAACAGTGCATTAAATTATTATAATAAATTAAACCCAACCGAGCGACAATATCAAACTTGCATCCTCCTTGTCATTTCGTGCCACCTGCTTACGTTTAGAGTAGAAATACAATCTTAGAGAAACCTCAGGGTTGTGTAGAACATATGTGCTCATTTGACATGAATAAACTAACAAAAGTTGTTGAATATGTGCGCTATTGGCAGTACATGTGAATGTTAAAACCTTTTTTTTACTCACACAAGACGAAATCAAACACTTGGCGCTCTCGGCTTACAAACGTGCAACTGTCAACAACTGTGCAAATAAAAGGTTTAAAATGTATTTTAAAATATAGGGTAGTATTTTTGTTTTTTAGAGGAGCCTACTTTTTTTTTCTTTTTGTAGTAATAAGTTACTATATATGATCAGTATTTTGAATTTTCAATGTGGCCCTTCTGACAAAATGAGTATGACGAGCCTGCAGTGAAGCGTCAACTAAACAAACGTCAGTTATCTGAAGCGTCAATCATCCTTACATAATCTCGGGGACAGAAATGATTAATTTGAGTTTATTAAATGGAGGTCCATGAAATTACTTCCGCACCTTAAGTACACGCTGTACACTAGTGAAATTAATTTATCATTATTTATCATTATTTTCTCAACTAGTATCAGATCCAATTATTTCCTTGTGTGTAATATAAGTTCATACCTATGATAAATCCAGTTCTATTACAAAGTTTATTAATTTATTTATCATCGCGCCTTACTACTCGTTTGGGTTATAATTACTAATTACGCTAATGGGTTATGATTTGGGTAGGTTGAATTTAGAGCAAGTAAACCTGCATTCACATGGAGGAAGAGTGTAAAACTACCCAAACCTTTCCTTCACCTCTGACAAGACATCTTGTGAATGTGCGGAATGCCAGGCCTCCACATTGGTTCGGATCCCATGTTAAACTGTAGGTCCTCCATTTCATCTCACAATCACCCTACCATTACACATTAGCGTAAGTGCGTATAACCCGAACGAGTAGTAAGACGCGGTGCTAATAGTAATAATAATGATTGTTATTTTGCTGAGGGTGAGATTAACTCGCCGTTTGTCGATGCAAAATGTGTGTTTTTGTGCGTCGTCCCTTCTACAACAAAATGTGGCCGCAGAAAATAGTTTCACAACTAAACTATATTTACTATCACGACTCTGCCGTGAAGCAGACAAACATCCTCATACCGTTCAAGAGCGTCCTCGAAAGAGAGTCCATGTTTCTTCATCACGTACGCAACTACAATCGTCGCGCTTCTCGACACACCAAAATAACTGCAATCACAATCACAATCATTGACAGAGACTATTTCTGGGGGACACACAGCGTATCAACTAATTATGATAACGGATTACGGATGGTTGTATTTAAAGGAAGTCTATCCATATCCGCGTGGAAAGAAAGTGTAATATCCAACCTCATTACACCTGACCAGGAGTCAAAACCCTGTTCTCCCCGGCATCCGCAGTTCAGCGTGACACCTTGGACCATGCGACAAGTGAGTGTGGTCAGAAGCTCACCAATGTACCAGAACCAGGGCTCGCAAGCTCACCAATGTACCAGAACCAGGGCTCGCAAGCTCACCAATGTACCAGAACCAGGGCTCGCAAGCTCACCAATGTACCAGAAACAGAACCAGGGCTCGCAAGCTCACCAATGTACCAGGACCAGGGCTCACAAGCTCACCAATGTACCAGAAACAGGGCTCGCAAGCTCACCAATGTACCAGAACCAGGGCTCGCAAGCTCACCAATGTACCAGAAACAGGGCTCGCAAGCTCACCAATGTACCAGGACCAGGGCTCGCAAGCTCACCAATGTACCAGGACCAGGGCTCACAAGCTCACCAATGTACCAGGACCAGGGCTCGCAAGCTCACCAATGTACCAGGACCACGCCCCGCTCTTGTCCCTCGGAGATGAACCGGTAGGTGTCCTCGAAGTGGCTCAACAAGTCCTCTCGAGGAGTGTCCGTCACTAGACAACAACCAATCAGGCGACTAAGTGGCGGGCCGGGGCTTCTTGGGGCTAGTCAGACACCTTGCGTGTCTACCAACTGATATACAGGACCCAGGTTCAATCCCCGACATGAGCCAAAAATGTATCCTTGTTGAAATGTGGGTTTTTCCCTGTCACAGTGATGAATTAATGGCCAGGGGACTGGATGTTGTGTCTGTTATAGATCCAAGCTAGTTTATAAGTCTTGTGCTGGTGTGATCAGTCAGTTTAGAAAGTGCACATTAAATACCTCAAATATAAAAATAAAGAACATACAATATATATGTTTTCCAGTTGACTCACGGGTGATATAAGGCTCAAAGTGAGTTATCAGCACCTGAGACCACGTTTGCAGTGAACTCTGAATCACTCGTCTCGGCCTTCGCGATGCAAATACTCGAGATATTCGACCCCACACGGGCTTGAGAAAGGACAGTCTGTTAGGAAATGCGGGGGATATTACGGTACCTTGGATAAACAAGGTCTTAATTCCCCGTTGCATTGCTATCTTGCGGGGTAGCGGACACGAGTCGACCGTCAAGATGTGGTCGATGCGGCGCTGCTCCAGGGCTGCATCGTCCGTGGCCGCCGTGACGTTGCCTGGAACACGTACAGGGTCGGCCAAACAATGTCTAACCAACTCTACCTCCCACCCAGTCATTTAATACAGGGTTGGCCAAACAATGTCTAACCAACTCTACCTCCCTCCGTCATTTAATACAGGTCTACGAGGGTCGGCCAAACAATGTCTAACCAACTCTACCTCCCTCCCAGTCATTTAATACAGGTCTACGAGGGTCGGCCAAACAATGTCTAACCAACTCTACCTCCCACCCAGTCATTTAATACAGGTCTACGAGGGTCGGCCAAACAATGTCTAACCAACTCTACCTCCCTCCCAGTCATTTAATACAGGTCTACGAGGGTCGGCCAAACAATGTCTAACCAACTCTACCTCCCTCCCAGTCATTTAATACAGGTCTACGAGGGTCGGCCAAACAATGTCTAACCAACTCTACCTCCCTCCCAGTCATTTAATACAGGTCTACGAGGGTCGGCCAAACAATGTCTAACCAACTCTACCTCCCTCCCAGTCATTTAATACAGGTCTACGAGGGTCGGCCAAACAATGTCTAACCAACTCTACCTCCCTCCCAGTCATTTAATACAGGTCTACGAGGGTCGGCCAAACAATGTCTAACCAACTCTACCTCCCTCCCAGTCATTTAATACAGGTCTACGAGGGTCGGCCAAACAATGTCTAACCAACTCTACCTCCCTCCCAGTCATTTAATACAGGTCTACGAGGGTCGGCCAAACAATGTCTAACCAACTCTACCTACCTCCCAGTCATTTAATACAGGAATATATTCTTGTCGGATCCAGGTTCTACCAACTTACCAAGCCAAAGTCCTGGCTCGATGCAATCTAGGTTGGTAGGTCCGGCACCAAAGTCTTCCCTCTGCAAGTTTGCTGAAGCACCCTTGTGCTTCTCACTGCCCGGTCTCTTCTTGGTTACAGCTTCTTCGCTCATCTTAGTTTGAAACGTGTGGATATTGTGATTTTATCACAACTAAAGACTATAACAGTGAGGCTTTAAATATTAAATAAAAATTCCTATTCATGATTCTCGTTTTGATTAAATTTAGTTTGATTTGCTATTAGGCCCGCTACTTCATAATGTGTCATAATAAAATCTACGAAGTTGGGTCTATTGACCTGCAACATATTGGAGAAAGCTGAATGGCAGTTTGATTTCAATAATAACCTAACCTACCGTACAGGTTTGCAAACCCCCCATTCTAAAAGGTATAAATAGTCTAGCTATCATGAATTGTCTGTACAGTTTTTATTTTAAGTTATTTACACATGAGAACTGACTCGACCACAGAAAGGATAAGCATGGGGTGAAAACTCGTATTAGATGATCCCAACTGTCTTTTCTATAGATGATCCCTAGTTTGGGGCACTAGCGCTGGAAGCAGCTTGCAAAAAACGTCACAGAGGAATGCACATGCGTGGACGTCAAATCCATAGAAAAGGAAGTCTATGTAGAATTCGCCATTACTGTTTTGTCAGCAATTTGTCGTTTATTTAAAAGAAGGAGTTTAGCTAGATTTTCCATTTTATAACGTGGTAAAATAATGGACCTCGTTATATTAGAGTGAATCTGATATAAATATTGATTAATTAATATTCCGCAATAAAAAAATGCATTGCATTCCAAGTGTTATGTCCAGCTTCGAATCATTTAGTTTGCATCACTAACGCCGCGAGCACTAGTGATGTGGTTCTACTTACTAACATTAAAGTGGCGTTTCTATACGGGTAAGGGACTCAACAGAGAAGTGAGCAGATGCAGATCTTTACAACCACAACTAACTAGTTTATACCAACATAAAAACGTAGCTAAGAGAAAAATAGGTTCTAGAAATAATCATGTAACACGATAAAAGCAAAATAGATAATAGTACTAAAATCAAATTACAGTTATATTAACTATACAAATTTTAATTTAAAAAATCTGGCAAAAATGACACAGATGATTATACCTAACACACTAACGCGCTTAATAAACGTAATAGTAATAGGTGCCCACAATTACACTACATAGGTATAGCCTACAGACTGAGCTTTCTGGGGATTTTAAGTAAATTGTATTCAACGATTCGATTTATTCGAAATGAACGTTCTATGGAGCTAACTTTAAGGTTCTTCACAACTACATCTGCAGGGCTATTATGAACATTCGACGCAAAGCTAGTTGCTACCGCTAGTTAGCTTCACTTTAGAGGAAAAGATAGCGTTTGGGTTATTATGACCCCCACACTTTGTATCGTCCGCTAGTTTTAGCTTCGACTTTGCTTCTAGTCTTTGCAATCCACTGTAACATTTAACAATCTTTGTTTCTAGTTTATTTTGTAATTTATTCCTTATAGTGTTGGTGTACAAGGTAGGGATGAGACAGTTATAATTAATAAGTAATATACCTACATTTTATTATTGATAGTGAGTAATCCCCTTAAAAGATCCATCCCCAGTAGGGTACAGCCGAATTGAATTCAAACCACCCACTCCACACTATTTCACTGACACGTCACTTTTAAAATAAAGTAACAATACTTCTAAAATAACACTAACATAGTAAAATGTTATCATTGTTGTGCCTTAATTTAGATTAATTTTAATATTTTAAGAAGATTTTCCTAAATTTCCAGAAGACCCATTTTGCACACCTATGTGGGGGTTAGTAGACCTACTACCATTTCTATCGTGTGTGCTCGTAAAACAATTTTAAATATATAAACTATGCCCCCCTAAAGTTGGCTGATAATGCTGTGTTTTATTCGCTTTGTTGTCGTTTATTATTCTATCTAAAATGTAATTTATAATTTTATTAATATGTTTTCACATATTGTATATATTGGAGTTGGTATAGTACTATTTTTTTTATGATTCATATACTTTAATAATTTTTATTGACCTTTTAATTATTTAACTAAGTTTTTAATAGTTAATAAAAATATTAACTTCAATATTCTTTAATCCGATCCTCATTTTATACCGATATTGAATATTTGTTTTAACTTTAAAGCACGAGGTATGTCTGGTTTCATGTAATTTTGTAACATTATAATTTTTGCCCTCTATTGAATTCTTTTTGAAATAGATGTGTCGGGGCTGCTGCTCTCTTGAGATAAAATATTGTGACCTGCGCCTTAACATGTTTTTGTTTTCCACTAAACAGTTGAGTGGTTGTGGTTATGCCCACTGAGAGAGCGAGGTTCGCTCGATGCTACGTCATGGCACCCATTCACGTACGGCTGGTCTGCAGTCCCAGACTAACATATCCTGGTTTCTCTACAATTTGCAACATTCACACACAGACCGACCACAGGTGTTTGCCTTCAGTCCTAAGCTTTCAATCAAGTGAAAAACTTTGTTTGAGGCCACATTCCAAAATTAGTAATTTGACTAGTAGCCAGCCATATTTTATTAATGGCTTTATTGATATAGTAATAATAATAATAGCTCCATGGCGTCAGACCACGAGCGAACTATACGGACCGAACGTCAACAGCATGTTTGCGAAGACAGTACCAACATTTGCGATAGAGGGTGTCATGTGGTAAGCACAAAAAAAAACACTCCGGCTTCCCAATTGGTCCTCACGAGACTGAGTTGACCCCGTTCCAGAATCCCCCGCAGAAAAATCTGGAAGCTTCGGGGATCAAATCTGGAACCTCTCGATCAGAAGTCATCAAATACCATGGTATATATATATATATGTCACCCATTCTGGCCATACACATGTGTAATAACTACGCTACTACATTAGGGATGAGGAAGCTTGAATTTAGAGTGAGTGTGCCCGCACTTGCGTAGGGAGGGCGTGTAAAACCATTGAGGAGATGCAGCCCTCAGCATACTCTGTCGGGATCTGCCTGTCAACACCTCGGCGAGTATCTGGAACTGCTGTTAATTGCTGCGTGAGCTGTGAATATTCCATCAGTCTGCGGCCTGTCCGATATGATCAAAAAGCCAAGACTGTATATCCGAGTTGAATAATGTGAGTCGGACAACAGTACACACTTTCAAATGGGATCTGACAGTCCATGGACTGTAGGATGACTGTACGAATGGGCCCCTTAAGCCCAAGGTCTACGGGCCTGGATACTCTTTAGTTACAGCGATCAGACATTGAAGCCAAAAAGGGCTAGTATTAGAATTTTAAAATTTTAATAGGCGTGTAGTTCAAATATTGTAGAAAAGTTTGAACTTCCACGTTATTTTTTTTAAATTTATTTTTAATGTAATATGGTGAGTAGAAAAAATAATTAAGATGACTAGAAAAGGAGTTTATTAGTAAATTAAAATCAACTATAATTATCATTGATTGATCATGATTTTTAATGCATTTAAATTTGTTTGGCTATGCACTAAATATAGGAAGAATGTAGACCCTGATTTTATAGGAAGCACACTTTCAACCACGATCATTAAATGTCCCTAAAACTTATCATTGTATGTTTTAATTTATTTATTACGTTAATTAAAAAAATATATCAAAGGATCCCAATGATACGTACTCCTCTATGAATTGTTGTATGTATAGTTTCTCTTTAGGCTATTAATTAAATGGACTATGAATATAAAAACAGCTGTAATAGCTTTATTTACGCATTTGAGCCAACATAGATTCCAGTTTTTGAATGACCGGCTTCCTATGAAAATCTGACTTCAGTAAGAAGCATAAACCTATATGTATTCCCCAGGCTGTGTTCCAGCTCAGTGTGTAATTAATCAATTAAAATTATTTCCCTCATTATTAATAAGAAATAAAACTGTTCGAAACTCTTAATAAGTAGGCCAAACACCATTTGTTCCTAAACAATAAAACACAGGTAGCATTTATCTTTAAAATACATTTTAATATTCTTTACAATTTTAGTAATACCAAAACTATACATTTTATAAAATGTGTGATTTAGTACATTAATTAAAATAAGGCACATATTCATGTGAATTTTATATTAGGTTTCTAGTTTACTTTTTATTATAATTGATAAATAGTCATCATTTAACAAATTTGTTGTGAAATGATGTGCAAAAAAATTGTTCATAAAAATAATATCCAAACAAATGTGTGATCTTCAAATGATCGTATTTAATGGATGTAGAATTTTGGTCGTATGGAATTATCTAAACAACTTTTTTAAACAAATATTTATGTATGTCCACATCACTTTGCTTTATCTGAAGCCATCATACACATGGATGCGCGCTGAGGGGAGTATTAAATCTGCGCTGGATGTAGGCTATATTCGTGAGCTCTAAAGCGAAGGTTGGCAATGCTGGAACTGACACTGTAGTTGGCAACGCTCATTGGTGACGTCTGGTGGCCGGAGTTGTAACCAGTTGACATTCCTGACAATGTGAAATTAAATACACGATAAAAATATGGTTTATGATGTTAAATCAGAAAATAATTTAATGTATATGGTTTTATGACAGAGTTCAGAAGTTTTAGTTGGTCTAAAATATCCCAGATAAATAGTAATAATGACTACATTGTATTGAGATATTTAGGAAAGTATAGTTCCTGACTCAACCGTCAAGTGCATCATATCACGCGCCGTGTCATGTATCCATCCACCGAACTATATAATGTTTAGTTGTCGTCCCTTTTGGTAATCTAAGTTTTAGTGGCAAACTGTTTTTATTTGAACATTTTTAAAATTAGCCCCCTTGAGTGGCTGAATGGTCTAAGGCGTCCCTTTTCACTTTGTACTGGTCTGCTGATGACGTGGAGGTCGTGGTTCGAATCCTGATCGGGGGATATACTAAGGGCGGGCTTTCACTAAATAGTTTCTCCAACCTCCTTCCACGCAAATGCTTGTAGATTAACTCTAGAGTGCTTCGTTCTCGTAATAAACTAAAATGGCGAATAAGCTGAAACAAGGGCACCAAACAAACCGTACTCTGTTTAATTCAAAAAATAAAAACTTTTATTTTGAAATTAATAATTTGTTTAGATCTGTCTCTAAGTTATAAAAAATATTTATTTATTTTGGTGACCAGTTATAGCATGATACAAGTGTCGACATAATAATTTTTATTTATTATTCAATTTACTAAGTCTTATCTTGTTGCCATGGCAGGAAAACAAAAAAGTATATATTTTTATTAATATATTTGTTCTTTAAAAGTTAATAAAACGCCATCCATACAGTAATCCTCAAGGAAGTATTATAGAAGAGTTTGATAAAACCTTTTTTTTTTTGTGATTACATAGTATTACTAAGAAAGTAATTATGGTTTCCGAATATGTTGAAAGTAGTGCCTTTGAGCCAATGTTTACGATCAAGGACCTTATGCTGCCACTTACATACCCTAATCACGTGAATAGGGTATATATTACCTGTGGACGACATAAAGGCGCAGGAAGGTGGTAAGGCAGGCAGGGCCTGGGCATTTTGAAGTACAGGGGGATACTGGGAACAGCCCGGGGACACAGTCCTCCACGAGTCATAATGTTGGCACAGTTCGACTGACTGGGGTCCTCCAGTTACTAGCGCTCCTGGTGGGGAACAACAACAACACATATTAAATAACAAAGCATAAGTTCTCTCTTGTTTACTAGCGCTCCTTGTGAGCAGAAACCCACAACAACATATATTAAATAACAAACCATAAGTTCTCTCTTTTTTACTAGCGCTCCTGGTGAGCAGAAACCCACAACAACATATATTAAATAACAAACCATAAGTTCTCTCTTGTTCACTAGCGCTCCAGGTGAGCAGAAACCTACAACAACACAAATTAAATAACAAACCATAAGTTCTCTCTTATTTACTAGCGCTCCTGGTGAGCAGAAACCCACAACAACATATATTAAATAACAACCCATAAGTTCTCTCTTGTTCACTAGCGCTCCTGGTGACCAGAAACCTACAACAACACACATTAAATAACAACCCATAAGTTCTCTCTTGTTCACTAGCGCTCCTGGTGACCAGAAACCTACAACAACACATATTAAATAACAAACCATAAGTTCTCTCTTGTTCACTAGCGCTCCTGGTGAGCAGAAACCTACAACAACACATATTAAATAACAAACCATAAGTTCTCTCTTGTTCACTAGCGCTCCTGGTGAGCAGAAACCCACAACACATATTAAATAAACAAACCATAAGTTCTCTCTTGTTCACTAGCGCTCCTGGTGAGCAGAAACCCACAAACCATATTACTATTTACTCAAAATTATTCAATGTTAATTATAATCTTGTCCAGTATTTTAGAGCCACATCTCAGCATGAGTTATCCAGAATGTCTGGTCTCTGACGTTAATATGCGTCGTATCAAAATAATAAACCGGTTAAAATGTAACTTGAGATACATAGCTGTACACACATTGGACACAGGGCTGGCCTACATGTCGCAGATAGGACACAGGACTGGCCTACATGTTGCAGACAGGACACAGGACTGGCCTACATGTTGCAGACAGGACACAGGACTGGCCTACATGTACACAGATAGGGCACAAGACTGGCCTACATGTTGCAGATAGGACACAGGACCGTCCTACATGTTGCAGATAGGACACAGGACCGTCCTACTAAGAATGAACTTGTTTGTATTTTGAGTGTCAGTAAGACTCCTTTTGTTCACGTGGTACTGACCTGTGGGTCTTGGGGCCAGGGGTTGCTCCGCCCCTTGCTGGGGCCCTAGCTCCGCCCCTCGGAAGCCACCCCTCTGGGACAACAAACTGCGCTCGTTGCGGCGAAACTTGGCACGACGGTTCTGGAACCACACCTGGAGACATAGTTCCATTATGAGAACTAGAACTACACCTTGGGGCATAGTTCAATACATACAAGGTAGGTTCCAGCACTCCAAGGTCAGCTGAGGGGGGTGGGGAGTGGATCACGTGAGTAGAGCCTACAGACCGGCGAAAACACTCGATTATCAGTTCAAAACAAGCGAATTAGATGTACATCCAACTGAATAATATAGGTTTTTACACTGGATAAATTTTAAGGACAGGATTACGACTTGATATTCAAAAGGTTGATCGATAGGCACATTAAAAGTGTCCCTTAAAATTCCAAATTTAAATAAAATAAATATATTTTGATACATTGTGTAAGGCCGTAGACAGATCCAATTTTAATTAAAACTGACTAAATTAACTGAGACTAAACTGCCCGTATTAAGATTGTGAATATTAACAAATTTGATCCTACTCATTCGTACATTGAAGTGAAGCGTGAATTATAGTTTCTCTATTTAGCGATGACTCTTTCTCGAAAATAAATAATGCCCATATATTTTTGAACCATTATTTGTTAAAATAAATTCATATATTTATTGGCGTATTTTATAGCTACGATCACAAATAGGGACAAGTTTTTCGATTCAAGCCCAATCGACCCTGGTGTGTGTCGACTGTTACCACAGATAATGTGAATGTTACATATTGTAAACTACCGGACTGCAAACGATACGAGTAATTGCTCCACTAATAAAATATAGCTCACGTGACAGATTAAAGAGCTAGTCTACAGCTTACATAGAGGAAAGTATTAGTTCCCGGTACAAGTTTCATATGAAGTGGTGAGATAGCTCTGTTCTGACGTCATGCGCAGTAGCCGTCTGGATCAGTCGCATCCCAAGAGTATCAGTGTCACAAACAGCTGGTTAGAGAATGCCACAGTATCAGTGTCACACTCACCTCGTTACAGAATGTCACAGTATCAGTGTCATACTCACCTCGTTACAGAATGTCACAGTATCAGTGTCACAAACAGCTGGTTAGAGAATGCCACAGTATCAGTGTCACACTCACCTCGTTACAGAATGCCACAGTATCAGTGTCATACTCACCTCGTTACAGAATGTCACAGTATCAGTGTCACAAACAGCTGGTTAGAGAATGCCACAGTATCAGTGTCACACTCACCTCGTTACAGAATGCCACAGTATCAGTGTCATACTCACCTCGTTACAGAATGTCACAGTATCAGTGTCACAAACAGCTGGTTAGAGAATGCCACAGTATCAGTGTCACAGTCACCTCGTTACAGAATGTCACAGTATCAGTGTCACAAACAGCTGGTTACAGAATGTCACACTCCAAAGGTACGATATAAAGGAAGGTAACAGATGTCTCCACCTGCTCCTTCATGTCGTCTGTTTAGCGACAATCTCTCTCTCTTTCTCTCTCTCTCTCTTTGTTAGTCTTGTCGGCCATCTTGGCAGCGTTCACAAAGCTGGCCCGGGAGTGTAGCGTTTCACCCATAACACCGCCTGACGTGGGATATGTGGGCTCGACTCGTGACGCTTACAAGACCAACTTATTACCATTTGCAAGGCTTAGAGCCTCAACGGATAAAATATGGCCGACATGACGACCTTTCCAGAGTAATCTTCAAAACACAACTTACAAGATACGTCTGAATATTGTGAGCGGCGGCGGTCGCAACTTTCCTCTCTGTCATTTATCACCTCTCTCGGCTGGTACAGTACCGAGAGACCTCGACTCTCGTTTTGTTTGTACCACCGCGTCTTACTACCCGTCCGGCAGATTTACACCTTAGAGTGCCGCCTAGGTAGCAGGTATGTTGCCTCTAGGTAGCAGATATGTTGCCTCTAGGTAGCTATGTTGCCTCTAGGTAGCAGATATGTTGCCTCTAGGTAGCAGATATGTTGCCTCTAGGTAGCAGAT
>CABEEJ010008058.1:0-13586 GCA_901482245.1 Timema douglasi
TGCTTACACAGACATTGTCTCACTATGGTATCTTAGCCCCAGACACCCCAGCTCTTTGTGCTTACACAGACATTGTCTCACTATGGAGGCACAAACTGATAGTGTCAGCGTTGATTATTATCGGCCTTTGTTTTAAATTCAATTGAATGAAACTACCATATCAGAATCAGGATGTACTAAAAAGTCAACAAAATTGTTGGACTTTTCGTTGCCCCAAATTTCCCCGGGACTGCTTTAATTTCCCCCGAACATCGTTTGGACATATTCTGCACCCCTGCCTTGTGTGACATAACAATAAGTATGTATGGCAAGCCTGGGTGATATACATAAGCGGCACAGCAAAGATTCGAATTCTGTGATCCGGTTCTTGTCCGGTCTGAAGGTAGTTCAACACTAGACAACTTATCGCACTATTTTGACACGTGTACATAATAAGTGTCATAAGCTGTGAATACTGATTCACTGATTTCAAATCATTACAGTTCACGAGCTGTAAGGGGTCAAACGTGCGTGATATATTTTATGTTTTTGCATACCGTCGCTTTAGTTAAAGTAATTGATGGAAGGGGATGAAATTTAGCACAACTAGACATTATTATGATGTGTACACAATAATATATATATATAATATTAATTTAATATCAATAATTTATAATAATTTTAAATATTGTAGTAATATTAAATATTAACTACCCTATATTAGTAAAATAAAAAGTTTGTGTTTCTGTCAAGAGTGTCACACAATATCTTTTGCACACAAAGGTCTGAAATTTAAATGTTAGTAGCCCCTGTGCATGAACATTTACCCCTCAAAAGTCAGAATTTTAAATTTTTTACTAGAATGTTCTTTAGTTAATAAAAAACTGGGTCTGAAGAAATAAAACAAAGAGATTCTTTTCTGTCTGGTTGAAGCAAATAAAAGCGATACCAGGGCAACGCCAAGTACTTCTGCTAATTAATAATAGTATTTTTACTATTTCATTGTCTACAGACACTGCAAATGATGTCTTACGTTTATTTATTCTATGGCATTAGGAACTGGAAAGTGCATTGGCACTCTGACACCACCTATCTCTAACTTGAGCTAATTCCATCCAGTCCACCTCATTACACCCTAGATTTCTTTCAGGTCCATTCTTATGTTGCCCTCCCATCCATTGGGTTTACCAGTCAATACCCTGGACAAGGTCACACTGCGTTCGTCCTGCCCACCTAATCTACAATGTACAAGATATATAACTCCTCATTAATCATTATGGAAACTCCTTCACTCCCCATTATCCATATCTTCCCAAGCGCCTTGTTTTCAAACACTCTTACTTGTGTTCGTCATGTAAGGTAAGAGACCACGTTTAACACCCATAGAGAACAACCAGTAAATTATAGTTTTCTATCCCGCCTCGGTGGCGTAGTTGACTAACACGCTAGTCGTGTTGAGCTCGACTGCTGAGGACGGGGAGATCGAGGTTCGAATCTCGGTCGGGTGAACCGAGGGTGGTTTTCCCTAAATGGTATTCCACTCTCCCTCCACGCAAATGCGAGTTCACTTCCTCTAATTCAACCTTACCAATTCCTAATCCATTAGCGTAATTAGTTCTTAAAAAGCGTATAACCCGAACGGGTAGTAAGACGCGGTGCTATTATTATTATTATAGTTTTCTATATTCTGAGTTTACATTCCTGGACAGCCGGGGGGACGAAAGCTTGCTCAGCACGTAATAGCATGCATTTCCTCACTGCACTTTTTTCCTATATTTCACTTTGCTATTTAAAACTGTTCCTAAATATTTAAACTCATTAACCCTGTCAAATGATTTGTTGTTTGAAGTAATCTCTAAAGTTGTGTTCTCTGTATGAATAAATACTTAGTCTTTTCAGTGTTCACTTCTAAACATATTTCCTAATATTTGCATATCTTACAACAATTTCCTTACAACAAAGTCCAACAAAGCTAAATGCGCTGTATATCCATATCTGCATTGTACTGTTTAATGTCAACCCTTCCTTGGTCTCTTGCATTTCCCCAATAGCATATTCTAGGGCTGGATTAAAAAGTAATGGGCGAAGTGCATCTCCTTATTTCAACCCACTAGGTACTTCGAAAAGATCTGATAAGTGACATCCAACCCGTACCCTGCCATGCGTATCAGTCAAACATATCTTACTTATATATTCTTTACATTGAAAAATGACACCTGGACACAGGAATTGAATCAGCGACTTTTTGGCTTAGTATGCTATTGCTTTAACCACTGAGCTATCTAGGAGTCATCCCGTGCCCAGAGTCATTCTTCACTCATGTTTTAAGGCAGAGTCTATGATGGACTTGTGGAAATTGTGGGCTACAAATGTGTCCTCAATTAAGATCACAAGCTACCAGATAACACAACCACCATAGACTCGGCAGTTGGCTTTTTTGCTGCCAATAGTACAATAAAAATTTTACAAATGCTCATATCATCATGGATTAAATAGATTAGCTATTTATTTGATCATACCTCAGTTAGCTTTAAAACACGTCTTTTGGGTCAGGGGTCAGCATTGATAACATTTTACTTCATTCCTAGAATGTGTCGGTATTATCCATGAGTTATTATAGTAACTTTATAAATTGTAATAAAGCTCTTTCCACTCTGTAAAGGCTACATTTTTTCAAACTTTCATAGAAGTGTTTTTCAAGTGATATTCTCTGAACATAATCAAATCTGAGCACTACTTACTAACCTACAGTAGCCCCATGGCTTCTTTGGTGCTGACTGACAGCTCACAGCTGTAAAGTTACTAGACCAAATTACATATCCCTACGCAGAACCATATTATCTGCAAAAACATGTGTCAGTCAGCACCAAAGAAGCCACGGGGCTACTGTACCAACATGAGAATTTGTGCATGTCTAGGGCCCATGTTTTTGGAAATTATTCACCATGTTTATTAAATGAATTCAAATTTTTGTTTGTTTCAGGAATGTGATAAATGCCAAAGGTTAGTTTATAAAATAATACAGCTATTTTTCTCTAGTGATACAATTAATATTTTGATATGGGAGGAAGCAGACTTGGGGAATTTTTATTTGTGTGGTTTGTCCTACTATCCAGCTAGCTCAACACATTCTTGACTTTGTGGTTGAGTGTTTTAAGAGTGCTGTCATGGGTTGAATTAAGCAAGCTTTCTTTTAAAAGTATATGTTAAAAACTCCTATTAATATTTACAAAAAACACTTTAAAAGTGTATTAATTTTGTAAGTACCAGTACAAATTACAATATTGTATGACTGCTTTTAATTCAGAATATCTCATTATATTTTAAATGAAGTACCTGCACCGGCAACTGGCGTGAAGATGGTCACATTAGTTTTCTTTATGTTTAAATATTTAATTTTATGCAAAATAACAAGGGCCTAATTTATGTAAATTGTGTAACAATAGCCAAAAGTCCTTTCAAAGAATCTTTCAAACTGTGTTTCATAAAACCTTAAACCACTAGAATCACTGGTTTAGTATCATAAAAAAAGGACACTGTGGCGGTCATTCCCCAAATTAAAAGTAACTTTGTGTTTTAAGTCGAAAATTAAGTGAGCAATTTAACATTTAAGAATATATATTGTAATGGTTTTAAAATTACAAAGGCAAGATATACTTAGGACTAGCGGTAATTTTATCCAATATCTTCAGCTTATGATAGCAATTAAAGCAGAGTTAGTTTCTATTAAGACCAGGAACATGAAATGACTTGATTTTATCTCCATAGCTGACCGACAATACAGAAACCAGGGCCATTTTTTTAAATTTGATAAATATTAATCGAGTAACATGATTTATAAGAATAGAAAAAGCCTAATGGGATATTCATTAAGTTCATTACACTAAAACCATGTCCACACTCAGAAGAACTACAAGGAAGTGATTTCCAAGCAATCTGCCAGAGGTTTAAGAAACTCTAAAAGTCTTCCTCCACAGTCGGTAAGTCTGGATATCCATTCAAAACATTTATTTTCAGTTCTGTTTTGAAGCAGCTGCAACATTTTTTTAATGGAATCCTCAACATTTCTCACATCCATATTATTTGGACATGAGCTTGAGCTTAGTATTTCAAAATTCATAATTAGTTTTGAATATTATCCTTGACAAACATCACTGTCTTTCTCTTTAATTCCATATAGATCTATTTAAATGGTTGTGAAACATATAACTATTTAAGTGCAAATAATGCTGCTCAAAAGAATTGCAAATGATTTAATGATTGATGTCACAGCTTGTCAGTAAAATCCACACCACAAAATTACCTACACTCAGCTGATTTTATACTTTCCTTTATTCTTTCCCGTGGCTTGGATTTCATTGATCTAATAATTCTTATTGCACAATTTATCAGATAATAAATAATGATATGATCTCCCTTGCAATTTGTTTGAAAAACTCTTCAGCTTTTCAAGTGCATTGTAGCACACAGATACCTTTTTGAACTCGTTTGGTTAAACATTCCCAACATCTTATTTTCTCATTTGAATTTGGTGCTAGGTCCTTGATTTAATCCCTAAAGTAAACAGTTAATGACAGGTAGAGGTTTCAAACGGACTTATATGTTGGAAAACTACGAGACAGCTGCCTCACATCTAGTATTAGACTAATTTTATTCATTGAACTCAAACTTTTGATGCAACAGCTAGCATTTCTTTTGCGTTCTTACTCGCCTCGGTGGTGTGGTTAGCTAACCCGCTAGTTTTGTGTAGAGCTAGACTTCCGAGGATGGAGAGATCAAGATTCGAATCTTGCTCAGGTGAACTGGAGGGGGGGTTCCTAAATGTTTTTCCACTCTACCTTTATGTAAATGTGGGGTCACTTCTTCTATATTCAATCTTCCCAATTCCTAACCAATTAAAGTAATTAGTACTTAAGCGTGCAACCTGAACGGCTAGTAAGACACGGTGCTAAGTATTATTATTATTATTTTGTGTTCTTAGGGGGGTAGACTAAATAATGTACATAATATTTTCATAAATGCTTTGAAATTATTTGTAGGGTAGATTTAATCTTATCAATGGTGTCAATGATTGCATGATTAAAACTGTGTCAAAATAAAATCATAGGAAATGTCTCACAACTCATAGTTTCCACTTCTGACCATTCGCCTAACATCACATTAGCACCATTATATGCTAAACAGATTGGATATATTTCCAAATATTTCAGTAAATCCACGTGACTGAGGACACATTAAGAGGGAGTTATTGATTGTTTGTGCTCTTTAATATTTCAATTCAATCAAATAGACTTATCAAATCAATTCTCGGTTTTTGTATTTATTGTAGTTTTTATATAAATAATTAGTGTAGAAAGTAAATTTAACTTGTTACTCATCAATTATTATTATTATTATTAATGATAATTTCCTCTCTTCATTCACTATTCTGGTTGTGCTTCCCTATCTTAATGACTGCCATGGTCACTAATTGGTGTTACACTATTACAAGAAAGGAGTGGGTTACCGGTATTCAAATGGTTCTGCTTTTTAAGTTCCAATAAAGGAGTATAGTCACAATATGAATGACTCTTTGCCGAGTATTAAGCTGCTTTAAAGATGTTAACTGTTTTAACTGGTTAGAAATTATTCTAATATATGGTTTGTGTTTACAATTTGAATTCTTGCGCATCAAATAATATTTTACATACTTTGTTATAACGCTGGCAGTTTTCATGAGCAGGTATATTTTGTTCCAACCACTTCTCTTCTGCCCAAATGTTAGTTCAGTTGTATATTAAAAGACGAGGCATGAGATGAATCATAAGCACTAGCACTAATTGTTTTGTGATCCTCACACAGCTGTTAGTCAACATTATAATTTACAGATATTTCATTTCCCATTTAATCTATTTTATTAGCAGGTTCAAAAGAAAGTTTTGTTTGAAATAAGGCATGTTTCATGTTTACGAAATCTAATCTGTACTTGATAACCAAAATATAAATATTTAAAGTGCATGTGAAGCCACTCGCCACATTAAGACTCACTCATCGCAAGGATTTCCGACCAACAATTAAGGCTAGATTGAGAATAGGTGGTCCATTAAGTCAAACACTCATTTAAAAAACTAGGCTCGCCGCCACTCGTGCAAGAAAATAGTGGAATGGTTGGGGTAGGCGGGGAACGGGGAGGTTTGCTAAGGCTGTGGAAAATGGTAGGTACTCCTTCTAAAATAGCTACAATAGAGCATATAGGCCCACTTGACTCCCTTCCCTTGTTGGGGTTGGTCTGATATCTCTAGCGAGCCTTATTGCGGGTTCAGTGGCTTAGTTTGGTTACAAAACTACATTTATAAACCCTTTAAAGCACCAGGGCAGCAGGACCACCTTAGCGCGATTTAGCTTACCACTTTTATCTCCAATTTGGAGTAAGCTGGTCACGCATACATTCTTAGTGCAACTGCTGTAATAAAGTGAGTCAAGTTCAAACAATAACACATTATTTTCTGCGTCATTTCTTAGTACCTGCTCTAGTTTTGTACATAAGTTAACTACTCCAATGGAATAGGGATGAGGGGGTTAACATTTTAGAGGAAATACAAGCTACCCACACTTGCATAGCAGTAGAATGGGGAACCATTTAGGAAAAACCACCCTCAATACACTGACCATTGTCCAAGCAACCATCGATGTGGATAACAGTACAATTAAAGATGGTCACATTTTCACATAATCAAAAATAAAATTGACACATGAGCTTCTTTCTAATAAAAAGAGTTTTATTTCATTAAAATATTTGGTGATTGACAAAATTAATTTTCCTACAAATGACACTTTTAAATCTTTTTTTTCATGTGACAGTCTTTACTACCCGGACCATTTTCACTCCTGTGTACGGGTGACAGCATGACTAATTTACTTCTGAAATAGTTGATTGTGGATTTGTTTATAAAAATGTCCTGACAAGTGATTCTCTCCCAGGAAGCAGAAGAACCGGGCATTCTGCTACTTCTGCCAGAGTCTGCAACGTCTTCCGCAGTGCGCTCATTGCGGGAAAGTGAAATGTATGTTGAAGACTGGAGATTGTGTCATCAGGCATGCTGGAGTGTTCACTACAGGCCTAGGCATGGTGGTGAGTCAAGGACATGCACGTACATACAAAAACTAACATAAACAAATTTCTTACAGCCTTTTTATAGCCAAATACAGAATTCTTTATTTATTTATCATGAACTAATCAAGGGCTATGGTTTCATTTCCTGCACGTTTTGTGGTAAGGATTAATTCTGGCAAGACACACACTTTAAATATGTATCTTTTTTTTCACATTTCATGGTGTTTACAATAGTTTGCCTCAAGTGATTTGATTCGTGACCTGGAGTAATTTTATATTTTTAAATACTGTATCTCATTTGAATTATGAAGTCAGTCAAAATATTGTAAAACCTGATCAGGACCACTTGGACTGTGTATTATTTCAAATGCTCCTTAGGTAAACTATTAGCATCTGAGATCTAATTTGTTATACAAGTGGATTCATCCTTGTTCTGTAACTAATATTTTTCTCTAAACTATATTAGTTTTGGTACACCAATAACTAGAGCCCCGTAAAAATTGTCTTATTTTTAGTTAAAAATCTCACTTTTCGGTGTTATTTCATGTTTATTCAAAATTACATGTTATCTGAGGTGTTTAATTATTATTTACATATTGAGACAAGGTATACAAAATTAAAATTTACTATTGAAACCTTATATCTTAGCTTTAATATTCTTTGTCAAGTTTGTCTGCATATTTCACAATTTTGTAGCCTAAACTTAGCTTACATTAAAACCAAATACCAATCAAACTAGAGCATGCTCAAAATTTCTGCTTAATTTCTTCTTAATTTTGTGTTTCATTAAAGATTTTCTTGCAAAAGCAGTGTTATATCGCTTTAAAGGAAGATTTCATGTAACAAAACAATTTTGATTTAGCTTTTCATAAACATTATAAATCATATCTAAACGTATCAAAGTAAAAAGTACTTGATTCCATCTTTGTATGGCACTCTTTACTTCATCGCATTTCACTATTTCTACGATGCTCTACCGATAACTAAAGCTGAAATTAATATAGCCCAAGCGAGCAGCGATACATGTTGCTGAAACAAACATAAGTAAATAGTTCATTGAAGAGTAGAAGAAATCACACAAACTAGGACACATTAAAATGTTAGTAAAAACTAGCCTAAATTTATATCACTAATAAGTAACAGGCCTGGACAAATGTGTTATTCAGCTAACTCATTTAAAATTAAACTTCATTAAACTATGAATACAGGCCCTAAAAAATGTCTTATTCTGTCACTCTTCCATACTTAATTTTAAAATAAGTAAAAACTCTCTCTAGGAACATTTGTTCCGTCCACTTTGGCCAAAGTGTCACTCCCGCAGTAGAGTGGATTGTCGAAGACAGAAAGATTTGAGTTCAAATCCCTGAGGGGTGGAACTGAGCATGTTTTTTTCCCCTTATTGGTTTCCCACTGTGCTTGTAGGTATATGCAAATATGGGTACATTCCCTCTAAATTCCACCTTTCTCTTCTATACAACATTAGTGAAATTAATAGGCATATAACTAACAAGAAGTGAGGTGGGGTGGAAAAATAAATAAACAACATTAATTACACTTTTTTTACCCATTTGTTCATTAACATTATTACCTAAATTATAAATATAGCCAGCCATCTTACCTTGTCTCCTTGTATAGTACCTTTAACTGATGGCTTAGCAGATATTATATTAATCACCAATTGGTGTGCATACAACACAACATATATTATTGCACGCTCAACAGGAATTATGTTATTTCTATTCCTTCAGTTTAAAAATTGATTGTAATATATATATATATATATATATATATAAGGAATTGAAGGAGCACAATATACACAACAATGTCTTTGGAGTAAAAAATAAATTTGGCTAACAATAATTTGTATAAAGCCAATGCTCTGGTGTCCAACTGGGAAAACCTCCCATGGTTAATTTTATTCTTACTCTTTTACTATTTCTACAATGTCATTATTTGTTACATTTACACTCAAAACATCATTGTTAAAAACTGGTAACTCTTTTGGCATGTTGAAAAGGCTCATTAGTTTGGCTAAATCTGCATGTTTTTCTTTGCTCACATGATTCTAACCTACTGCTCAATGGTCTGTGTTTTTAACCCCTTTCTTTGATAATATAACTTATTCATATTAAAAAAAAATTATTTGAGGTATTTAACGTGCACTTTCTGAATCAACTGATCCCAAGAATTTCTATGAGCAAGAGCTAAAGGGCCTACCTAATCTGCCGGGGAAGATACTTTCACATACCTTCCAAGGTTATCTTACATGCCACAATCAACATGGAACCAACGGTTTTACTTTTCCTCCTAAGCTGCGCTATGGATTTTCAGCGCCCAAAAAAAGTTTGTTGACCCCGCCGGGGTTTTAATCCACGAACATCAGGATAATAGTGTAATTTATATTTGATTTTAATATATGACTCGATTGAATATTTGACTTAAGTTAGTGTTTTTTCTTACAAATTTGTTCTTAAAATAGGTAGGTAAATGTTTTTAGCTCTGGTAGAAGGAAAAGGTATTTTATGCCTCAATAGTAACCTTATCAATTGTAACACAACAAGAACCAAGATAACAATTCAGTGGCACAATAAGACAACAATTTATATATTCACAAAGGAAAACATTACAAAGGCTTTGGATGAACATACAACGTCGTAGTTGCATAAATAAGGAGCGTCTGTTCAGTGAGTGAACAGGGGTCCAGCATAGCCACACAAGGCAGACAAATATAAAAACAAATATCTTAATTAAAACACATTGAAGTTGGTCAGACTGTGAGTAAGGTACCAGAATTTATTATATACACGAAATCAAACTAAATTTAAGTTGGATATTATTAATCTATTTAAATTAACAACTTTAATATATATATATATTGGGGAATCCTTAAGGATATTTGAGGCTCAAATCCTTAAAAACAATTTTATTTATGTTAAAATTGAGAGTGAATTTTGAAAAATAAGAATGAAATAAATCAATATAAGTTATTTTTTAGTCTTAAATATAAATTTGGAAATAAGTGATGTATGGGAATACCAGAGCATCCCCTTACCACGCAGAACCGAGCGTGTCTGAGCAACCCAAACTACCCCTGTATTTACCGTAGCCAAATACATTTCACCGACTTGAAAACGAGTGCATGTGTGAGTTAGGAAGGACCAATGAGGAGCCTTCATTCTAAAACATCTCCATACAAGGTATGACAAATAATTGAGGTATCTGGAGGGGGCCCAGATTGCCTGATTCACCCCTAGGAGTCGTTGGGTCGATGAGCATTAGCAAGGGCCATTATTCCATCCTTATGTTGTACCCAGTCATTATTTTCCGGAGCGGTCTTGCAAAATTGGGCAGGATCTTGGTTAGTTGGACATGTGTTATAGTTATTGCAGCTAACGCTACACAAGTACTAGCCAGCCCCATCTCCCCTTTTCCTCAACAACTGCACAATCTCCTAAACATTATCACAACCCCTTGACAATGATTCGTTGAGACTAGATCCTCCTCAAGGGTAATAGCGGCACCCTGAAGTAGCAGTCTAGGGGCAAGAATATTAAAGAAGTGATGGAAACTAGAAAAAAATAATGTTAAATAGGGAAAGTGGAATAGAAAAATATTATTATTATTAGCACCGCATCTTACTACTCGTTTGGGTTATACACAAAATAGAAAACTAATATTTTCTTCTTGCAAGAAGCACTTTTCTCAGTTTTATTGTTTTAGGGTTTGTTTTTAAACTTACAATGGCCTATAAACCTTGGATATTTATTTTTCTTAACTGTCCAGTAGAAGGTAGTCTCATATTCTACTGGCTACCTCGACGCTACACCCCTGGTTTTCACTAGAGGTTCTTAAGAAAGGAGTGCTCTAAGATGTTTTACATAATATTTGGCTCATGTGTTTCAGTGTTTGCATGTTACTGATGTTGTAGGGCGCTATATGTGATTTCTGTGAGGCCTGGGTTTGCCACGGCCGACGATGCCTGCAGTCACACGCCTGTACATGTCCCTTGCAAGACGCTGTGTGTATAGAGTGTGAGAGAGGTGTTTGGGATCATGGAGGACGCATCTTCCGTTGTTCTTTCTGCTCCAACTTCTTGTGTGAAGATGACCAGTTTGAGCATCAGGCTTCGTGTCAAGTTCTCGAGTCTGAGAGCTTCAAGTGTAAGTTTATTTCCTTCAAGGACAATGTTAGGCTACTTCTTGTATACTTTAAGTTGGGATTAATGCTTCAAATCTCTGACTTCTTAATGATAGTCAAGATTTGGAGATTTAGTTGTTTTTTTTACCCAAACCTTAAATTTGATTTTGTTGTCTACTAGAGTTATAGTGTGCAATATGATTATAGTACAAACTTTACCAGATGCCATAACATAATTTACCATTTAACTGAAGGTAAATTTACACTATAACAAAAACATAAAAGGCCTAATTTAGTCACTATTTATATTTTATATCAACTTAAGAATTAATGTGAGCAAATCAGTGTTAAAGAAAATAAGCCAAACTAATGTGGAGAAGTTAACCTTTTTTGTTTGGCCATTGTTTTTTTAATATTGAAATTCTCCGATATTCTTGAATATGAGGTTGAAAGATAGCTTTGTATAAAACAAATTTTAAGACAAGAAATAGACGGAAGTATACATCAGAGAAGCAGGTTTTTTTGGATTCTAATCGAACCTCATATTAAAGCAAAAATTATTCATGAATTTCAAATAATTATCAAATCTAATCATATCCTATTTAAATAATGCTAAAATTATTATGTTAAACAAACAGTTACACATATACAAAAATGTTAAACTGGTTCTGGACCTTAGTGCTATGTTATCTTGTATAAACAAGTTCAACATGTTCAACATGTTCAACATGTTCATGTAACAATAATTCACCTTGTCTTAGTTAAGTGGATGTGAAGTTAATTAACTATTTCAATATGTTTCTTCAGTCCTTGAAGTTGACACATTTGTTACATATTATCTAAGTATGGGAATATAGGCTCTATGAAGGTTTTATAAAGGCTTTGTTTGGGGAAAAGTGTGGCTTACTTAGCAATGGCCTAAAACCCCAGCAATTATTTTCTTGTTTGTTTAGATTTGAGTTATCAAATAATATAACATTTGAATCGATATTACTGGAGCTTCGCAGACCCGTAGACAGAAATTTTGTCAAAATTCATATATTCATCACAACAGAATATGTTTCTTTCTCAAGTTTGCCTTTTTGACCAACAGAATCAGCAACAGACTGACTCAAGATCAATAAAAAATATAAAAATAAATCTTGAAAGGTGTTGCATCATTTAAGATTGATGCCAACTATCTATAATTGTGTGGTTTATTTAAAACTTTCAGACATATTTTAGTTCTATGTTAAATTTATCCTTTTTATATTAAATACATATACCTTAAATTTAGTGGGCTGGGGTTTTTCATTCGAGTAGGATATTTCAAAAAGCTTCAGAGTTCGAGTCAAAATGTTAAGGCCTATATGATTTATTATTTTAAAAGTTAAATAAGTCAAATAATATATTTAAAATGTCACCAGTAAAAAAAACCCTGTAAAGACCACATCTTTAAAATATGCAATTTTAAAAATATATGAAAACAACATATGTTCTTAAAATAAGAATAACACTCATGTTTATAAATAATAAATATATTTGAAAAAAATGTTGAAATAATGGCTATATTAGTTTTTAAATTAGAAATAACAATTTAAAAAATGATTTAAAATAAGGCAAACACACAAGTCTTTAAATACATTACAATTACACTAACATAAACAAAAGTTAATAAAATTGATCTTTAAATGAGCTAATATTTCCACAAAATAAACCTCCGTAACTTTAATCACCTTTAAGAAAACATAAGAATCACAAGCATTTAGAAATTTGAAATGTTTTATGTTTTGTTTATTAAACCGTAATGTAATAATCACACATGATCACTTCTATTTCACTTCCATTCCTCCAAGTGCAGTTGCGCCTTTTATGGGCTCTCACTAAAAATTTATTTTAATTCACTTTTTAATGCCTATCAAAGTTGAGGTTAATACTTTAAAATGAAAAAGAAGATTGTTAAAATAGTAGGTATTTGTAGTAGACAATATGAAATAGTAAATGCTTTTTTTATTTCAATCTAGTAAGTTTGGTAAAATATTTATTGCAATGTTGATCATCATTTATTTTAGACAGGTTAGCCAACATAATTCCATAACGAAAAGTAAGTGGGACAAACACAATATGGCCTTTACAATGAAAAGAAGAACACAGTTCACACTTTACACTGCTGCCAATGGACAAAGAGGTAATGGATGTCTCTTAAAGAAAATTGATCGTCACCGCCCAATCCACCGACCTAGGTTTCATTCTATCGGAACTCATCAGGGAGGAGTGTGAAACGCGCAACGCAACTTCCTAAAAGAGAAAACCAAAAAACACAAAAGAGGAGAAAAAGTAAAATGGTAAAGAATAATAGAACACATAGATAGGAACAAATAAAAGGTATAACAAAAAG
>CABEEJ010008058.1:13961-26155 GCA_901482245.1 Timema douglasi
GTTTTTTGGTTTTCTCTTTTAGGAAGTTGCGTTGCGCGTTTCACACTCCTCCCTGATGAGTTCCGATAGAATGAAACCTAGGTCGGGGGATTGGGCGGTGACGATCAATTTTCTTTAAGAGACATCCATTACCTCTTTGTCCATTGGCAGCAGTGTAAAGTGTGAACTGTGTTCTTCTTTTCATTGTAAATGCCATATTGTGTTTGTCCCCCTTTTATATGTTTCTATCCACCTTTCCTGTACCTTCTTCCAAATATAATACAATTACCTCATAAAGCGAAAAGAGGTTTTCCTTATAGAGTTATATCATTATATATTCGCATCCATGTCCTTTTCCTGTGTTTGTCCTTTTTGTTATACCTTTTATTTGTTCCTATCTATGTGTTCTATTATTCTTTACCATTTTCCTTTTTCTCCTCTCTTTTGTTTTTTGGTTTTCTCTTTTAGGAAGTTGCGTTGCGCGTTTCACACTCCTCCCTGATGAGTTCCGATAGAATGAAACCTAGGTCGGGGGATTGGGCGGTGACGATCAATTTTCTTTAAGAGACATCCATTACCTCTTTGTCCATTGGCAGCAGTGTAAAGTGTGAACTGTGTTCTTCTTTTCATTGTAAAGGCCATATTGTGTTTGTCCCCCTTTTATATGTTTCTATCCACCTGTCCTGTACCTTCTTCCAAATATAATAACGAAAAGTAATTAATTCTAGTTTTGTAGTTAAACATATTTACAAGTTTTAAATATCCTAATTTTGAAAACATTATCTATTCTCAATGGGGCTGTGTAGAAATAGTAAGTATTATTCAATCATTTAGTGATCTCTTTAGCTATTTTTATTCACATTACCTTGTCATGGCAATGTAACTTTATTTAAAGATAATTCAAAATGAACTAAAATATTGAATTAGCTTACATCTCAAAAGTAGTTTTACTACTAGTTTAATATGTTATTAATGTAGAATTTGATATTAATTTTAACGTATTGTTAAGATACCATACTTACCATTCATTTTAAAACTTGATTTATACGTACATCTCGAGGAGATCCTGAGCTTTAATGACGAGCTCAACTCGAAGCTTGAAATCCGAGAACTCACAGAGACCTACTTAAAACTTCTTTTTCCAAATGAGTGACTATTTTACCTCCGGAATATCTTACCCCAGGAAAGACTTAGTGAACTTTAGATGTTTATATTTTATTATGATAGCTCTTTTATTGTGACTTACTCACATCCACACCCAACCAAAAAGTGTGGTCTTTGTTGGTTGTCCACAGCTACTTACAGTTAACCGTCTATATCTAAAGGCTGTATCCTCTATCCACAACCTGAGGACGCACTGTGCCATGAAGACAACCCTTGAAGCAACTAATCATCTATCATTAATTCATGCACTTCATCTTATATTATGATAGACTCTTTTAATTAGATTAAAAAAACCAATTTCATCATATTTTCCTGTCAGTCATTCCTTATAGAATATTGTTATTTAAAAGTACAGTATAGACATTTTTAGGTATTTATTAGTGTACATTTTTTACTAGCTTTATATTATGATGTATTTTAAATACTACCAAACAAAATAATGTGTTAATAGCCTACTCTGGTAATAATTTAGGCTTGCATATAATTAAAATAAATACAGAATATTAATTTTCTAAGATCTTATTCTGATTTTCTGATGCAATTTTTTGTTTTAAATAAAGCCACAATTTCTTTATATACATACATTTGTATGTAGAATTTCACAACCTTAAAGGAGATTATGTCTAACTTTTGAATATTTTTTTTCATATAGGTAGTCTATACAGTTTGAAGCCGAAATATTATATTTTGCAATGTTATGTTTAACAAAATTATGTTAATGTAACTATTAAAATATATGAGATTTCAGATGTAGAGAAAATGACCAAAACGTAATTATAGTCATTTGATATGATGATTCATTCTATAAAGTTAAGCACAGTATGATTCTTAAAAACCTGTACCTAATTGTGAAGGAATTCTAAATAACATTCACAGTTTGAGGTAGGCTTATACATTCTAGAAGTAAGGGTAAGGGGTTAAATCAATCAAATATGCCACCGAATAAGTTTCAAAAGATGTACAGTAAGGAAACACTGCTAATTAAAATGTTATTTTTCAGGCCAATCGTGCAACAAGCTAGGTCAGTACTCATGTTTGCGGTGCAAGACTTGCTACTGTGAGGATCATGTCCGACGCAAAGGGTTTAAATATGAAAAAAACAAACCTATTCCGTGTCCTAAATGTGGTTACGAGACATCCCAGACCAAGGATCTCAGCATGTCCAGTAAGTTTATTATTAACATCAGCTTCTCTTCACACACACAAACAAGGACAATCAATATATGTCCGTCCTCGGTAGTTTTCCACAAATAATAATGTGTTACCCTCTTCGGTTGCCGCCTGGTCTTACACACTACTCTCATGTTAGACTAGTCTACCGATGACGGGGAAATCGAGGTTAGAATCTCGATTGGGTGCACAGAAGGTGGGTTTTTCACTCGCCTTCCATGCAAATGCAGGTACACCCATACATATACCCTTCCTAATCTCTAAAGCCATTAGCGTAATTAGTACATAAGTGTATAACCTGAGCTGGTAGTAAAACGCGCTGCTAAAAAAGGTTGTTCCCCAATATATGGGCACATTTGTCTAGCTGTGCATTTATTATTACAATAGTTGACTGACTAGAAAACATCAAGTTTATCAATAGGTTTCTCAACTATTGCAATATTTCAGGACTTGAAACCAGAGTAAGGAATCAATTAGTTGGACACAATTATACAATATTAATAATATTGTTACATTTTTGATATAACTCTATAAGGAAAACCTCTTTTCGCTTTATGAGGTAATTGTATTATATTTTGAAGAAGGTACAGGAAAGGTGGATAGAAACATATAAAAGGGAGACAAACACAATATGGCAAGATGAACACAGTTCACACTTTACACTGCTGCCGATGGACAAGGAGGTAATGGATGTCTCTTAAAGAAAATTGATCGTCACCACCCAATCCCCCAACCTAGGTTTCATTCTATCAGAACTCATCAGGGAGGAGTGTGAAATGCGCAACGCAACTTCCTAAAAGAGAAAACCAATAAAACACATTTCATTGTAAAGGCCATATTGTGTTTGTCCCCCTTTTATATGTTTCTATCCACCTTTCCTGTACCTTTTTCCAAATATAATATAATTGCTACATTTTTGTGATGTTAACCACTAAAATTATTTTTGTGGGTTATACACCCATATATCAACATGATAATACTTTAATTATGCATGATTTATTTTTTGAGCTTACTTTTTCATCTAGAGAAAATATTGTAATTGTGAACATTTTCAACATCGAGGGGAAAGTGGGTCACAATGAGACATAAAAAATTGTGTTTTTTATGTCTGTTTTAGTTACTATCCAAATTTAATGAAATTACACTGAAATGAAATATACATTATCATGTTACGTATGAAATTTACATATCAGTACATTTGTATGCAATTTACAAATCAGTTCACATGATAATTTTTGGCCATCTATATCAATTTGACAGCTGAAGTCACTTTGTCTTATTGTGACCCACTATGAGGCACAATGAGACATTGGTGTTAAATTTAGGAATATATAATTTTATGATTATTCAAACATAAAAATACTGTACGCGAAAGTAAAAGATTATTGTTACACAAGAATATGTTACTAAAATGGTAACTGGTAAGCTAAGTGTATTCATCCTAACAAATATTAACAAGTCTAAAGTCAATGTCGCTTTGTCTGCCCAAACACACTGAGCCTAGGCAAGACCATCCCTATGTCTCTCAAAGCCAGTGAAGCAAGTTCTGGAACACGTGGTAAAACAACTTCATAGCATTTACTG
Organism: Timema douglasi; assembly: GCA_901482245.1. Classification (NCBI taxonomy): domain Eukaryota; kingdom Metazoa; phylum Arthropoda; class Insecta; order Phasmatodea; family Timematidae; genus Timema; species Timema douglasi. The sequence goes on from CABEEJ010008058.1 coordinate 17,859, forward strand.
CTCCATTCCAGGTAACTTATCTCGTGCGCATAATTCTCGTCTCTTTCAGCCAATATCTTGCCACCAGAACACACACTACTTTCCTCATTTCTAAGAGTAAGTAGGAACTTTCTTTCGGATCTCACTCCAAGTCTTCAAATGCCCCGGGATTTATGGAAACAAACTTCCCGGCAGACTCTTCGTCTGAAGAATGATCAGATGTTGTGGCTGGAATGAATACATCATTGTCATCAGATTAATCAGCTGCTTTGTGCGTGGAATAAATTCTGCTTGACCTTGGCACTGGTTGGCTTCACATGTTTCCTCCTAAATTTCTCCTTCTCTGGGGTGTCAATTGGAATTCAACTCTTTCCTTGAGGTCATCTTGTTCTTCCTCTCATCAGCTCAACATGTTCTCCTTGTTAATATGGGTTACAGATGTATTTGGCCTGCTATTTTTTAGAATTGGTCGACCTAGTGGTACAGAATTCTGCAGTGGGCTAACCCATTGGAGTAGACGTACAGAACTGTTCCATACAATAAGAAAATGGTTCAACAGCCGACTTATGGAACTGTTCTGTTCACTTCAAAGACTACAAGTTTCTTCTTTTGTTTCGCAAGCTCTAAACTGTATTATTTCATAACCTTCTATTTTACACCATGGTCTGACATCAAGTAGGCCGTGAAATTGTCATTTTTATAGTGAGCTTGTTTTGAGCCGAGTTTCCTTGACTCTTGTATTTCCGTGTGTGTGCGCAGTGCTGCTCTGCATGGTATCAACGAGCTCAGAGGCTCGAGCTTAGACCTCGTCGAGACACTCTGGCTTTGGACTCATGTTAGTGCACATCAGTTCGTCCGTAGGTCAGGGTGGTAAAGCGCAAGCATGAATGTGCACATAGTCTGTTCACGAGTCTCTAGCTATCGGGTGCACAAACTTCTTACTGTATGGAGGGAGATTTCTCGACCCTGGGAATGACTGTGTATATGTGAGGCATTGAACATTCGAGTACAACTCCTATGCATGAGGCTAACTCAAAGATCGACATTGGTATACTCGGGCGTTGAAGCATCCAGAAGTCAATAGCTTCATTGTAATTTGCCTTGTAGTAGTAGAACAGTGTCACGCCATTTGCCTTTATAAGGTCAATCTCAAGGCGGCTTTCATGGTTGCCAAATAGCAGAGTAATGGATGAGTTGAGTTGATGAGTTTGAGTGTTTGTTAAAATCCCTTATCACTTAAATGAACAACTCGCTGTTCATCCATCCTGACAGAGTAGCAAGCCCAAGAGTACCATTTGGTGCATTTGTGGGGTGTGTAAGCTACAAGTTAGGATACCTCTGGGACACAATGATTCACTTTCTCACTGTACCCCACCAGCTACATTTCAAAATATGGTGACGTGGTCATCAAACCGCGTAACATATCACAATCCATCCCCACATTATTTGCAGGCAACAAATCAATCTTTTTCAAAAGTTTAAATGAATACCGGTACTCACTTTATTAATAGATGCCGTGTGACAGAGTTCGATATTTTAACTAGAGAGGGGCCACTCGAATCCCCGAATTCACCGAATCCTGACAAGTATTCGAGATTCGAGGATTCGGTGTTTTATTGGATTCAATGGTTGAATCTTTCACCACATAAACAAAGCATAATATTTTGATTTTTGAATTAAAAAATTACTAAGTTAAGCCTACTTGAAAGGCACAACTTAATCCGTAATCATTATTTTGTCGGACAAAAGAAATAAACATGAATATATATATATTTAAAAATAATAATTGTTAGGTGTAGAAAATTTAACGTACCTAATACCCTACCTTTCCACCCCTATAGGAAACTGGGACTCAACCGTTCCAGCACATGCTTACTTCTGAAACTTTCACCTCACAAACAATCTTGTAAATATTTTAATGAACACATTAAAACACTTCAAAAACTGAAACACAAAACTAGAATTACTAATAAACTCGAAATAAATAAAACAAATTCTGATTTTTTTAAGCGATATAAGAACACATTACACACAATACAAAGTCAGCCGCCATGGCGTATATGTTTACTCGCCAGCGGCCAGAGTGATGACTGTTAATTCTTACTACCCAACTAACGCAAAGAACCCCTATTTATTTCATACGCTCCTTAAGCTAGATATTTTGTTGGTTTCATGAAAAATAAATACTGTCAACAGTTAGACACCGATAAAACTGTTTATTTACACCTACCAGCCTACATAGAGATGTGTCGTTCATGAACGAAACAGTAAAAAGAATGAGCAATCCAGATCTTGGTTTAAATGAGCCGTTGTTCATTTTCTATCTCTGTCTACTCTCTCAGGGGCTTTGTTTAATGTTCGGTTCAACTCGGCTAGCCTCGGTTATTAGTGCATTGCTTCCACTCGTTCCTCTTCAGACCATTATTATGCTCGGCAGTCCACCAACTCACCAACAGTCTCTCATTCTTGTTCATTTGTCTGAACAAAGGATCAAAGTCAGTTGATTTTCTAACATTCATTTACCGCTATTCTCTCATTCTCGTTTATTAGTAAATTGGATGGATCAAAGAGTGACCGAAGAGCTAGTCGTTTATCGGGTCTTCTCTCATTATCAGTCATTCGTTTATTGAACAGATCAGTGAGTGAGCGGAGGATCAGTTGGGCACCATTTTTCTATCACTCTCATTCTATTGTTAACTCCACAGTACATTTTAGTTAGAGCTTGACTTGATCTTGGATTGTAATTTAGACGTTAAATCATCGTAATATTTTTTTGGTCAACTGTTTATATTTTTAACAATTGTAATATTTTTGTAAATTGGTATTTAGTTATATCAAAACATAAATTTTTGTTCTTCTACAAAGCATTCCATCATAATTTACCTACAAAATATTAATATCATATAGAAATAAGCGATTTCTTAAAAAAAAAGTATAATAAAAAGGCATCACCATTTTTAAACAGTAAGCCAATCTTTTTATTAATAATTTAAATAATCTTAAGGAAAAATAACATTATTTTAACTAAATTTAAATAAAAACTACCTTTAAAAAATCGAATGAACGATGAACGGGTCAAAATGAACTGATCATTGAACTGAACCAGATCCAATGAATCAATAATTTAAAAGAACGATTTTGCCCATCTCTAGGTTTACGTATATGTATATATATATCGATTATTTGTTTAAAATTGATTCAGGTAATCTGATCCCTTAGTAAGTTCTATCAAGTTTTAAGAGTCAAATGACGACTTGCTAATTCATAATTTGTTTTTAAATTGATTTTAACTAAGAGCTTATTATTTTTTTCAAATATGTTATTGAAGTAATTGTAAAAATATTCAAATGCAGTCTTGCCTAATAAAATAGGAATGAACATATTGCAAGAGTCGAAAATATGTTTGGGTTTTAAATATAATGTATTCTCAGACATAGATATAAAAGAAAATAATAATAATTATAATAATACATACTTAGGCATTATTGAGTTCACTATTTTCAGTGTTTGTTTAATTTAACTTTCTTATCAAAATAAATTATACCTCAAGATGATTAAAATTGATCAAAAGGTAACTAGGCCTAATCTGTTTGTTTATATTTCACTTGTTTTTTTAGAAACTTGCCTCATTCTATCAACACTTTTAAAAATAACTTAGACACTCAAATTTTGATTGATTTGATTTATAAACAATAATATGAGTCTAATTGTTTAATTTGGCTGGATTTTAACCAGTATTTTGAAAGGGGTAGTTGGGGTTGATTAAAATTGAAAACATGATTGAAATAAATCTTAATTTACAGTTTAGGTCAATATTGTGTAATTTAGGTCTATTTGTAAATCATTAAAATTTCTAACAATTTGCTAGGATTCGAATTCGATATTTGAGATTCGAAAATAAAATGTGGATTTGGATTCGAGAAATAGTGGATTCGACCCATCTCTAATTTTAACCATACATTTTATTTTCATGTTTTACCTAAAATTTAATGCTTGTAGTTAGAAAACTTTGGCTGCCTAACTTATGCAAACACGATTTCAATATGAAGGATACCCCTCATCAAACCACCAGAGCACCACTTTCATAGTATCACCACGTATAGAAATATTTGCGTTGTCTCATACACTTTGATGGACGTCGACCTTTAATCTGTCTCTGATCTAAAAGCCTTGTCAGTCTGTCTGTCTGTCTGTCTGTCTGTCTGTACCTGAGGCTACTGCTGATACAGTTCAAGGTGGATTTTGCCCAAACATTAAAAACAGTTCTGATGATTCTCACTGACTTTTAGCTTATATTTTGAACAAATTTATCCACAATGATTCCTAAAAGTTGAACCTAAAGAAAATAAGTTGTCTAAGTGTTTAAGGGTACAAGTAAAATAACAAATGATTGTTAAATAGGAAAAGGGTAGTAAAAACATTGAACTTTGCTTGTGAATGTGTGTTAGCCCAACCAACCATCACAATGATTTCCATTGAACAAGTCTTTGGGGGTCAAAAGGTCAATTATCTGGGCATTTGGAACAGATTAGAGCTATAAATGTGAATCAAACCATTTTTAAAGCTCCAACACTTTAGCTCAGTCGGTAGCATGTCGGTCTGCCGAGTTAAGGGTCCTGAGTTCAATTTCTGCTATGGCTTGGAATAATTATTATTATTTATCCTTTCACAGTCATAAATTAACGGCTGGGGGCTGGATGTTGTGTCTGTTCTAGATTTAGGTTAGCTTATAAGTCGTGTGCTGATATAATCATTTGGTTGAGAAAGTGCACGTTAAATACCTGAAGTAAAAATAAGTTTGGCTACTCTGTATCAAACTCATTTTGTAAAATTGGAATCAGCATATCTCTTCCTCTTTCAAAGGTTAGTTTTCACAAACAAATTAAAATAAAAAGTTATGTTTCTTTAATTCACCAATTTTGACACCATTTCTCTTTGTGTAGCTCGAAGTCACAAGTTTGGTCGCCAGAACCAATCAGGTGGTGGATACGATGATGAGGACGATGATGAAGGTGGATACTCATACAATGGCTACTATGGTGGTGTGGATGCTGGAGGTATACTCTTTATTTATTACTCTAGTACCATCAAATGTGACTCATATTGGTGGTCACACAGACTAAAGCAGTGTTTATCAAGATGTGGTTTGCGGCAGCCAAGAAGCTTTGTAATGAATTACAGAGCGTTGAGCACATGTTATGATAGGGAAATCTGAAATATCCAACTATATGCTCTATTTATTTCCTCGGTAAACACAAGTACTATAGAAAAGGAAGCCTGAGCAATTATTTATAAAAACATATTATTAGGTCTAGAAAACTAAAAGTTAGGGCTGGACCGATCATCCTTTTTACTGATTAGGCCGATTTTATCATTTATTGCCGATTCAAAATCTATATTTTAATGTCAATAACTCTATTATTCACTGATCACCTAATACTAAAGATTAAATAGTAATTATGATTAAAAATGATTTGGATAGTGCATAAGTCATGAACAAGCGTTGAATTTGTTTTGATGCTCTAACTCGTTAAATTTACCCTCTCATTATTTCACACTTCCTCTTTCTCTTATCTGTTGCTCGCAAAGAGTTGACCTTGACATCTACTCTAGAGCAATACTTCAGTCTTGCAAGCCTCCAAGTATGAGTCAGTGATCACAGACTGTCCTACAATAGCTTCCTTGGCACCAAGCAATGGTACAATGAACATTGTTGTCTGTTACTCAGCTTAAAACTGATGAGTGATCGTTACCTGACTTATAACTTGCACATCTGAAATGATTGGAGGAAATTAAGGGTTCAAAATGAAGATCGCTTAACCAACTGTGCCATAATCGGCCTATGACTGGATTAACATTATTGGCATAGGTCCACAAACCTATCAAAAGTAATCAAGCGAATATTAGGCCCTAGTTACTAGGTACATATGATAATTGTTTTTTAACATTTAATTTAGCGAATTAAATTTTATCCTAACAAGGAATTTCCTAAAAATATTATTTTTCCTGAATAATTTAAACCCCCCTGCCCCCCTCATTTTACTCATAGGCCCCTAGTGGTCCCCCAGCACGTGAGAAACACAGGCTCTAAGTTGATCGTCTCACAATAGATCGGATCGCAGGTGACAAAAAGACTTAAGCCCAAGTCTCGTTCAGGCTTCCTAATTTTTATATTTTGAATTAGGCATTGATAAACATGGGGTTGGATATAATAATTAAATAAACTTGGTGTTGACATTATTGTAATAATTGTGTGTTTCAGATTCAGACTCGGATGATCCTGATTATGAGGGTTCTGATGACAACTCTGATGATGACGATGAAGATGATGAAGATGAAGCTAAAAAAGAATGATCACTTATATTTGGCTTCTGAAATAAATAAATGATGATCGAATTGCAGATTGTGGGCGATAAAATATATAACATTTGTATAAAGATATTGAGGCCGTTCTTCCAAATCTATGTTGCTCTTTTTAAGGTGTTGATTATTATGGGTTTTATATTTGTGGTTATGATTAAATGTTGGATCAATAGTTTTTGCTTTGTAAGTTTCATGAATATATTTTTAATAAATTAAATACTAATCTAGTAATCTTTTAAAAGCGAAGTGGTCACCACATATCATGAGCGTAAAAAATTTAAACTCATATCACTTACTGAGAATTAACAGTTTGTTCACCATTCTTCCATGTATACTTTTTAATATGGTCTATAATACAAAATATTTAATAATCTAACAAAAATAAAACACATTTTCCAACTAATATTATAATAAAGGCTCGTGATCTCAAACGTTGAGAAAAAATTCGGGAAATTAGTTGTTCCCGATGCTTGGGTGAGGAAAAATATTTCCTAGGATTTTTTTGGAAAAAAATAAAAAAAAGTTACATTTAAGGACCATCTATTAATGTATTTAATTTTCCTTGAAAATATTAATTTATTACATTTTAATTAACGTAATCTTCTGGTAAGTAGATGGATTTCTTAAACTTCAGTTGCTTTTATTAACAACCTTACAACACAACTTAGCGCCATTAATTAACATAACCACACTACTTATAATTGAAGAAAATATTAATCCCTGAATAGCTTTAAGGTAGGACAACATATTTTTAACACAAAATCATAATTAAAGTGGCTTTTTAATATCGAATTATGCACGAAATCTCACTTAATTGCATAAGGTCAATTTCATTACATAAATATTTTTGTAATGGCATCCATTTGATTTTGTTTTAGTAACTAAAGAGGTAACCAGACACACTGGCTCAGTCGATAAATGTTTTTGGTATTCTTATGGACAAGACTGTGGCTCACTTTTATTTATTCAGACTAGTTTTTTTAAAATTTAAGAACCTTTTAAGTCATTCTTAAAATACATTTTAAAAAGGAAAATATATTTACAGCAAAAATGCTTAGGCCCTGATTGATAAATCACAATTATAATAGTTGCATTAGGCCTAGGTTTTTAGAACCTCATTCACCATTTGTTATACAAAATATAATTTTTTTTTTTGTGTCCTGGGTCAGTGTTTTTTAATCCAAGTCTTAATATATTTTCCACTATGGGCTGGCTAGGCCTGTCATAGCTTCTTATGTCTTATAATTAGGGCTCTGTGAGTATTCGTATTCCGAGCTCGTTGCTTAGGCTCGAGATCGAGATCGAAAGTTTTGTAGGCTCGCCATTTTCGAGCTTCCACTTTATATACTTAATAATCAATTCTTAAAACCCAATAATAAGTATAATCCATTTAATTGAGATAGTATCTGCATTTTTACTTATAAATCATTTGGTTACTTAACAAATTGTTAAAAATCAATGTCAATTTTCAAGATGATTCCTCTCAGCAACAATTCAATACAAAGACGCATAGATGAAATGGCTGAGAGTGTGGAAGATCTACTGTGCAACACACTAAGGACAACAGAAGTTGTATTACAGCTGGACGAGTCAACTTTGCCAGGCAATGAATTTTTACTTCTAGCTTATGTGCGTTTTATAAAAGACGAGAGTTTGGCTCAAGAGTTGTTATTTGCAAGGCAACTAAAAACCGATACTAAAGGAGAGTCAATATTTCATGTTGTTGAGGAGTTTTTCAAAGAAAAGGAAATTCCACTTACTAACTAACATACTTGCTTGTGCAACTGATGGAGCACCATCAATGACTGGTCGCTACCGTAGGTGTGTCGCTTACTTGAAAAAATCAGTGCCAAATATTTTGACCATTCGCTGTGTCATTCATCGCCAACATCTGGCTGCAAAGAATCTCAGTGGACGCCTACACAATTCATTAAACACTGTTATTACTGCAGTGA
>CABEEJ010008059.1:0-26152 GCA_901482245.1 Timema douglasi
CTGTAACGCATCGCACAACTCGGTTCCTGTAACGCATCGCACAACTCGGTTCCTGTAACGCATCGCACAGCTCAGTTCCTGTAACGCATCACACATCAAGCCAAGATCTAACATGAAGTTTGCACCAGTAATGTTATTCAATGGTACACATTGTGAAGAGAAAACAAGACTGGGTGTTAAGGAACGTATCTGTCATGGTTAGGGACAAACTATTTTTCACATAAATAGCGGATTTTTAAATAAAATACCGCGCTTATGTACGTAATTGATTTGCTAATTATATCTTTCTAAATAGATTTTTTCTGAATTTCGTGTTTTCCTTAATGGAAGTACCGGAAAGCCGTTTCGCCGCGTTTTGTCAGAAGTTAAGCACTGATTAAATTACTTAAGTAACTTACACAGCCTCCTGCCCTTCCTGTTCACCAGAAACATTTACCTTACTCCACTCATCACTTAGACTACTAATATTGTTGTTACTTAGATTACTGGTATATTAGTTTAACAAAAAGGACAATTTAGAAGAATATTATTAATATACTCAGGAAGTTTTTTTAATGATGCAAGAGATGGTAGACCTCCAATAATTGAAACAAATTAAACCTAGTAATTTTCTCCTTTTTATTAAAATATTTATTTTACTGGCATGTCTGCAGATCTTTAAGAGGTCAAAGTGAGTGCTTATTATTACTGTAGTTTTCTATATTTTCATGAGTAGAGATCTGTTCCAATGTGTGATGCACTCACCTGGTGTGACGGACCCACACGTATCTCCCCCTGGGTGGAACCCATGTTGGACTACAATATTACCTCATCATCTGAAACACAAATAGTACCATCCTGTACATGTCTGGTAATGGCACGCAACTAGCAACATGGGGGGCAGTTGTGGGTGATTATTGCAAGGTGCTACATCTAACATGTCTTGAGGAAAATTTGATGTGGATTATTTCAAATATTTTAGGAATTATGTTAAACGTTTGTATGTCGGCAAAGTACATTTTTTGGTTTGTTTTGTTTTTTAGTAATACATAATGGTGTGTCTATAATACGTCAATCTGCAGCTCAGTTTGCGGGTACTAATGTACCACTACTCAGGGGACACAAATGTACTAAGCGCAATCCATTCCTCTTCCGGTGTCCTGATGATATGATGGGGTAAAGCTCATGAACATCATAAACTTAACTTAAGCCTTACTAACCAAATCCAAGTGGCCATGAGAATTAATACCATTTCGAGAAAAATCCCCCAGTACCAGCCAGGAATTGAACCCAAGACCTCTAGATGAGGGGTCAGGGAATCTAACCTCTATACCACAAGGCCGGTTTGTTTTCTAGTGATGTAGGTATCAAAGCAGAGCCTAAATAAATGCAATAGGGAGAAAGGTTGAGATATTTGTTGGAGTCTTGATGTTCGAATCAACTTTTCTAAAGGCAGATCATGGCATGGAATTATAGTTTTGATTATTAATATTTTTGTTACATGTCTTTAATAACTTTTTAAACTAATACACATTTTAATCAAGATTTTACTATTTACTCTCTTTATTATTGATGACAATGTTATGTTTATGATTTCAACTGTAAACTGTTCTATTGTTTTTAATTATATCGACTCCACTCATTTTATATATGCTTTTTAACTCTAATTAGTATCAAACTTCAAGAAATGAACAATGTCTCGGGGCAATAACAAAAAATTTAGGCCTATTCTAAAATTAAATGTTTTAACTTTTGTTATCAGGTTTTCAAATAAAATAGATTCTATAGGTTAAAGAAAAATTTTCAAAAATAGGTTTTTAGTAAAATAGCCTTAAATAAGTTTTACTAATTAAAACCAACTCATCTTGTTTTAAGAATTATAATCACTCATTATATATAAATTTTAAACCAAATTGTTGAAATGTAGGCCTATTTAATAAAATTTAAACTTTTAAAAATAAAATTATTTGTTAACTAACCCAAAATAATTTATTTCTAAAAATAAAAATGTATTATTATTAATCATTGTCATTTTGATGTCAATATTTAAGGTAAATTTCCAAAAAATTCAAATTTTCTATAATTTGTTGTAAGTAAACTACCACTAAATTAATGTATTTTGGATAAACAAAAATACATTATTAGTGAGTGATACATAAAATAATCTCTGGATACCAAATTGTAACCAAATTGCTAAAGCCTTTTTAAAATATTCAGATTTAAAAAACAAACAGTAAGTTACCCATAGCCAAATTTTCATGCCAAAATCAGTAGACTCTACATCTTTAAATGTCATGTTTATGTCACACACTCCCCAGGTATTTATTTTAACAAAAATTGTTACAGCCATTTTAAAAATATTTCAAATTTTCAAAAATCACTCTTCAGTAAACAGCTCATGGTTATTTGTCATGTCAAATAAATACTATATATCTCTGTGGCCAGGACAAACAGACAAAGAGGACAGACATGGGGACACAGAGAATTGTAAAATTCCCTTTTTTAGGTTCTCTGATATGAGAAAGAAAAACTATAGTGACATAAAAATAAAAGAGTCAGTTATAGTGCACAACGAGGGTGGATTCTTTGTTTTTGTTCTCTATCTTAGAAATATATTATTAAATTTAATTAACCTATTTATCATTTTACGAGTAATAAATATTTTTAGCAACTATTGGTTCATAGGTACTAAAAATAATTTAGATATAGTTGAAAATGACACCTATGCATGGGAACAGAGCCCATGTCAAGGTGTCATTTAGAACTATTTTCACAAGTATAGCTGTGAACAATCTAGATCTGTCCCAAATAATAATTGTAATATATTACATTCTAAGTTAGTTACAGAGCTTACTACTAATAAATGTAGCTATGGCTAGCTTTGATTAAAAAGTTTATAACCATACAAAAAACTATATTAGCATTATTATATATGCTATAATTTATTTCATACAAGCAATATATTGGAAACCACTGTATAATTATTTAAAGAAATACTCCTTGTATGTTGAATCGTTTGACAGAATAGATCTTCGTATAAATGTTTCCAAAACTAAGGTGATAGTTTTTGATAAGTACAAATCAGAAAATTATTGTAAGCTTAATATAAATAGAAAACTGTTAGAACAACTGAATGATTTGGTGGATCTGGGTATAATTTTCTGTAAAAATTGGAAGAGTGGATGATGAAATCAACAGAGGGGGGAATGCATCTTGGCGACAAGGTGGATGCACGTACATTATTGCAAAGAATGAAGTAGTAGTAGCTGGCGGTATCTAGAAGTGTGTTAAGGTTAACATTGTTTTATTGATGTGAAGCGTGGGTTTGTCAGAAGAGCAAGGTGAATGCGGTCGGTAAGAAATATTTAAGAACTGTATGTGGAAAAACTTGTATGAACAAAACCAGTAATGAAGAGTGTTGAAAGGGAATCCAAATGATCAATGGGAAATAAATGTCTTACGTTGGTTTGGTTATGTTGGAGGATGAGTGTGTATCGAGTGACGAGTGACGAGTGACGAGTGACGAGTGACGAGTGTGTGTGGATTGAAAAGAAGGGGTAGGCCATGTACGACAGGGCTAAATGTTGTAAATAAATGTGTGAAAAAGAGAAACATTAATAGTTTTAAGAATAAAAGAGCATCTATCACTCGGTGTATGGATGTTGTTGAAGTGAAGGGGGTATGCAAGGCTAGGAAAGTGTGGAGAAAGCTAGTGAGGATGGATTAAGTACAGAGTAGTTGTTTTTTGAGCTATATTCACAGTTTCTTGACTACTTCGGCAATGGCAAGATAAGGTATGTATGGGTGTGTATGTCACATATTTTTGGACTAAAGTTTGTAGTAGTTTACATAGATTAGATGTCAATATCAAGGATAACAGATTAATAATATTAATACCAGTAATAGTAAGTTAATAAGAATATTTGTATTGTTATTTCAAAAAGTTAACAATTATTTTTGGTTTAGTTTAGTCTTTGAAGGTTAGCTGCTGGTCGTCAATATTTTGTTTGTGTGTTATAGTTAAAAAGTCCCACAGAGCACATAGTACTTGTTTCCCAGAAATATTTTCCTGGAATGATATACTCAACAAGGTCAGCAGTTACAATGTTAGCTCCACTGAGTTCAGATTCATAAAGCAGGTTGATCAACTGTCACAAAACAACACTAGCTTGTAAATGAGTTATGATCACACCAACTATTTTCAGAGGGAATAGTTTAATTTAAAACGACGTGTTTTTACTAAAGTGTCTACTTGGGCGTCATTACAGTTCAATATTGTCATAGGCCATTAATTAAACTTGGCCCAAAATTAAAAATGCATTTTAAAATAATTAATTATTCATTAAATATCTAGCTATAAATAGTTTATATTGATTTCACAAATTAAATAAATAAATCCAAAAATAACTCAACCAGGACTATAGTTTTTCCATTTAAAATGCATTTAAACCTAAATAGATAAATTTTTAATGCAATTTTTTTTTATGGTTTGAAAATCCTATAAAAGTCACAGGGTTGCTACAAAACATATTTTACGAAATTCCCTGACTACTCTTCCAGTTTTAATGATGTTTTATTTATTATTGATCACATATTAAAAAAAAGTTTGTATCTAATAAACACAAATGGTTTTATAAGTTATTTTATTTAGGTATTACTAACTTTTGTTTTAGTGTTTAGTCATGAAATGAATGGGATATTTTAGAAATATTTTTAATTCCCTGACTTTTCCTTATTTTTAATTAAATTCCGACATTTCCCTGTTTTCCCTGTCATCAAAAAATTCCCTGACTTTTCCAGGTTTTCCCTGTCTGTATCCACCATGAAGTAATGAAGGATGCTCAAATAAATAATAAAATACAATATTGTCATACACATATTTTTAATGAAACTACATTTATAGGTAGGCTCAGCTTAAAGATTTTTTAATAAAACATAAATATTGTACACTAATAAAATATCAGCGCTAAAATACTCCTACACAGTTGGGTTGTTTGACTATTCACTTATAGTTGTTTTATAGAGGACATTCAAAGTTTTCATAATCAAGATTAGAACAATAATTACTCTCTATAAGAATTAGGTTTGTTAATTAAGAGCGTGCAATCCACTCTGGGATCATTAAAGTCGGCTAGAAATCATAAATTTACACCTACACTACTGCACGTGGATCATTTATGATTAAATATTAATGGAGATAAAGATTTAATAGAAGTTCCTAATACTGAACATTGGTCAAATATTAAGTGATATTTGGATAAAAAGTTTTGAAAAGGCCGTTTTTGACCATTTTGTTGACTTCACATAATAAGCATTGTGCACAAATCTTCATTCTGTCTATAAGGGACATACTGTATAGGGATGGACAATGAGCAATGATGTTTTCAAAACATCTATGTTGAAGGTTCGATGTTTTTAACAACAATGTTTATTGGGTGATGATTTTCAACCATCGATGTTGAAGGTTCGATGTTTTTAACAACAATGTTTATTGGGTGATGATTTTCAACCATCTATGTTGATGGTTTGATGAAGTGTGTGCCTTGGATATTGTTAAAGAACATTGATTGTTGAAAATAATCGATCAACAAACATTATAGCTAAAATGTACTGTACATATTGAAACAAGGGTTCTCATTGCCTTACTTGTTGGCAGGGATGATTGGAATGGAGTAAAACACATTGATATCCCTACCGAAATGATAACATCAATTAGAAAAATCATTACCTGAAAACATCAATTTTATAGAACTAAAACACGGTATTTTGGTTTTTAAATAAACTAAACTGTAACTGAAGATCATATTTATGTGGGGTTGAGAGGGGTTGGTTAAAGGTCAGAGCTGAATATATTACACCACACCTTGGAAGCTTGGATATCGGCGCAAAATGTCGATGGCTAAAAGTCGATGGCGATAGCATCGAACTTTAAATATTGTTTCGAAAACATTGATGTCCAATGATCATTCCTACCAGTATCTGCTGATGGGTGAAGTAGGAAAAACTTTGACATAGACCAGAGACAGTTTGGAAATAAAGATGGTTTTGAAATGAATGTTTTACAAACAGTCGACGATGGATTGTGGTTAATTTAATTACTAAACAGACAATATCAAGAACTGGCTATTTTCAAACTGGTATTTTTTTAAATTTTGATATGTATTATTTTTCAAAATATTTTGGTTGAATTTAGATTGAAATTTTTGATTTTTTGAATATAAATGTACTTTATAGGCCTACTTCATTCACGGGAGGAGTTTACCTCTGAAAGGTCTTTTTTCTTACCAATATCCTACTATATAATAGATTTCTGGTAGGGAAAACAGTCCTTTCTCAGGTAAACTCCTACCGTGAACGAACTTTAGATATAATAACTTAATTTATCTGAAAAATATAATTAAAAACACATGTTGTATTGATAAAAAAAAGTTATCTAAAAAAATTGATGTTTTTAAAAACATTGATGTTCTTAAGATGATGTTAAATTATTGATGTCCATCCCTAATACTAGAGTTATTAACAAGAAACTGTGTAACTTTGTCCCCCATGGCCACCACAAAATGTTCGGGGAATGTGCCGCACAACTCTCCGGCTTATTGTACATCTTCTATTTTCCCTCTTAGTCCCATGCTCCACACACACACAGATGCGAGCCAGGAACTATGTTGGACCTGCTATGATGAAGTAGTAAGCCTCCTTGTAAATGGTTAGGTCCCTGATGCATAATAATAATATATCTGCTAAGCCTCCAACACATCTACAGACATATATGGCCACACATCTAAGCAAGACAGCAAAGTGAGGTGTTCTGTGCAATGCGACACAATATGGTGGAACGCTATCGGGTGATTAGGTGAGCTTGTTAATTTTTGTACAATACTTATTTTGTTAAATAATTGTCAATTTGCTTAGAGCCTCTGTTGTGTGTAGAAGTGCTAGGAAACATTAAAGCTATGGTAGAATACTAGTAGATACTTGACCCACACTTTACAAAGAAAGTAATGGACTCATGAGTAAGAGAACACACTGATTACAATCCAAACTTCAAATTAGGTATTGAAAACAACAATATAAGTGGCGAGTAATAATAATGATAATAATAAAATAAATTATTTTTATAGCAAGATAATGTTTCAAATCGGATCAAAATATGAATAAGAGGCCAAAATCACTCAATAGCATAATTACATTTATTTTTAAACTCAAAACTGGTTATCCTATTGTTTTGAAATGAAAAATCAGGAGGCGAGAGGCGAGCTTCGATTTGATCTGGGTCAACCTCGGCAATATTATTCTTCTCAGGCCACTTAAAACGATTTTCATCCAATCTTCTGGCAAATTGAACAGTAAGTCCTTCTGTTAAATTTTCTAATACTCTCCCTACAAATCTTCTAACACTCTTCTTACCGCAAAGCTTGACAGCAACCCATTCATCAATTTCAGGTAGGCCTACTTCCCAAATGTCATTGTCAATAGGTAGTGCTAACTCCTCTTCAGATTCTGAACTATAAGTCATAGGCCCATCAGACTCGGACTTTTCACTGTCCACAAGGTTTTTTATTTATTTTATCTTTCTTCACATCAGTCGTCTTAATCAAAACTAAACTTTTCTTTATCTTAAGTTTTTCAGATTTTTTCCCTTTTCTTTCCATTCTTTTAAGATTCCCAGCTTCAATTTCTGCTTTGATTGGTGTCAATCACAACCATTGTTCTATCCTTATTCTGTTCTATTCCTCTTGTACAGGGGAGAATAATAGCTGGACTTACAACAAATCCTACTAGTTGAAGGTATGCTTTAGTCCACTGGAGACAAGAAGTTGAGTTCTTCTCCATCTCTGTAGTGTTAGAGTGGGTTGGAGCAGAACGTTCTTCTTGTAGGCCTAAAGAAGTTGGAATTGTAAATAAAGCATCATCTTGAGATGGGGGGCATGTTGGCTTGTCAATTTTAATAGGCCTATCAATAATTTCACTTCCCTGGGGCCTGTCAGTAACACATGAGCAAAGAAAGTCAGCTTCGGTGAAGACATTGTCATCGTAAGGCCAAATTCTGGTGTTATTTTTTAACCACTTGTTATGTTTGCTGATGTAAATGATTGTGGAAATGCTTTTCCCACAAGTTCAGCGACATTGTAAATTGTGAGTGGAGCCCCAGGCTTCTCAATTGTTGGTCACATTTCTGTTTATAAAGTCGTTTAAAAGGTGAGTAAACAGACAAATCCAGTGGTTGTAATCGATGGGAAGAGTGAGGAGGGAAAGTTAACATCACAATACCGTTGGTTCTTGCATATTCAATTGAAGCTAAGCTTATGTGGCTTTCATGGTTATCCATTGGTAACAATACTTTCTCTCTGGGGGTAGGCTATATAGGCATAATGCACTCACAGGCAACAAACTTTAATTAGATGGTGAATGTTAACCTTGTCCTTGGTATCACGGTAAAAACAATCGGGCAACTTGCAAGAGTAGGCTACATAAGAAGGCGTCAGCGCATAGCTAGAGAATTCAAATATAGCTTGAGTGTCTAATAAGTTGACACAGAAAAAAAAGAGAATTAGATGAATTTTCTAATATTCTTTTACAACCTCAAATTTTTACACACCTGCCCTAATTGAATTGTTATAGTCTGATAAATAATTTGACAGATGAATCACACCAGCTTGTCTACAGCCTGTCACACCAGCTTGTCTACAACCTGTCACAACAGCTTGTCTACAGCCTGTCACACCAGCTTGTCTACAGCCTGTCACACCAGCTTGTCTACAACCTGTCACAACAGCTTGTCTACAACCTGTCACACCAGCTTGTTTACAACCTGTCACACCAGCTTGTCTACAACCTGTCACAACCTGTTACACCAGCTCATCTACAACCTGTCACAACCTGTCACACCAGCTTGTCTACAACCTGTCACAACCGGTCACAACAGCTTGTCTACAACCTGTCACACCAGCTTGTCTACAACCTGTCACAACCGGTCACAACAGCTTGTCTACAACCTGTTACACCAGCTTGTCTACAACCTGTCACAACCGGTCACAACCGCTTGTCTACAACCTGTCACAACATCTCGTCTACAACCTGTCACAACCTGTCACACCAGCTTGTCTACAACCGGTCACAACAGCTTGTCTACAACCTGTCACAACCTGTTACACCAGCTTGTCTACAACCTGTCACAACCTGTTACACCAGCTTGTCTACAACCTGTCACACCAGCTTGTCTACAACCTGTCACAACCGGTCACAACAGCTTGTCTACAACCTGTCACAACCTGTCACACCAGCTTGTCGGAGTAGGAGTCGTAATATATCGATTATCTACAATAACTTCTAGAGTCACTATAGTAAGACAGAATGGCTTCTCGGAAGGAATGAACATTGTCGATCTCATCTTACATTCAACCAATCAGAAAATAAGATGGTTGAACTACCAAAATCAGATAAATGATTATTTATTCAATCTAATAATATTTTTAAGTTATTTGTGAAAATGAATATGACCTCAATTTTGTAGTGCTGGTATATGACGTGTGTCCTTTGCCTAGATTCTTTTTTCATTATAGTTTTGTGGTTCTGTAGCTTAAAAACTGTTTCAAAAATGGGTTTTGATGACATTTTATACCTGTCAGGCAATATCCACCTTTTTATGAAAAAAAAATCCTCTTTACCAAGACGAATGTAAGAGGCTCCAACAAAGGACCCAAATCACTCGGAAACTCTCAGGGAAGTTACACAAAAGCAAATTGTGGACATTTATTTCACATCCAGTTTTCGATGATAGGTGGTAGGCCTGGTATTTTTAAAATTTATTTGAAATTATTTGTCTTTCTACAACTAAAACTATCTAACTTATCTATCTATATGTTTATTTCAAATTAAAATTGAGAACATTGTTAAGATAACTATAGAACTACATAAATTGAAACAGTCATATGTATATATATATATATTTAGTGCAAATGTTTTCTTACAGTAATTCCTATTGGTTGAAATTAATTACAGGTTACAATTTATTGTAGACATTCCATTTTATATACCACATTACGTCTTACGACTACGGACACTACTACACCGACAAGCGGGTACAAGTTGTAGCCGATCCATAACCATTACAAACAAGATGTGATAGAACAAACATTTATACCAATTTTGATTGGTTTACAGTACTAGCTTGAAAATCGGCATTTTTTAACTTATAATATTCCTAAAAGAGAATATTTAGTTTAGTTTTAATTTATTTTTTGGTATCTATAATAAAGTATGTAGCCCTAGTAGCTAAATAGATTAAATTTGTCAATCCAAACCCAAATCACTTTACACCGAAAATAATAATTTTTAACCTGTCAGGCATTGCCACCTAAACTTAACTCCAATTCATTAGTATTTAAAACTATAAAAGTACAATAAAATATAAATAATCAGAATAATAATTCCTGTAACAAAGACAATGATCAATTGAAATGTGTTCCTGTCAAATTTCATCCATGTTTATTTAATAGCGAGGACCAAAGACGTTATGTGACTTACCCTCCCGTATCATCACAATTCTCTGTTATGAAGGTTCAAAAAACCCTCATTCATAAATTTATTTTAAAAGCATGAATTCACTCCACACTAATAAATACAAATGAGTAAAAAATCTATATTATTTATGTAATCTACTAATGAGTGTGGGCCACCCCTATGACACTACTCAAAGCCCTATATAAAAGTTGATCAGACTTTGAACATTGAAGCTTTTTAGTGGCACGATTTGTCACTGTATGAGAAAGCGTTGTGATCGTTGCAGATAGTTGTGACGTTTTATAACACCAGCCGTTCAAATTTATAGGACTTTATTTCTGCACAATGGCTTCATATGTTAAAAATAGAAATGAATGCAAGTTTCCAGATTGTTTTAAAACTGGCGTGTCAACGTTTATACGCCCTCAAATTTAGAGAGACATTAACTGTGTAAAAAAGTACAGGAAATATATTTCTGACAAAAGAGCTTTAGAAGAAAAAATAAATAAATATAATGATAGATTTTGTGAAAAACATTTTGGCCAAAAGATATTCTACGAGAGTGGATTGTAGCAAATAGTGATGAAATAATTTTGAAAAAGGAAAGTGTGCGTTTGCTTTTTATAATTTAAGATTAGTTTTTCTCTTAATTATTCACACGGTCATTGTTTGATCAATGTTTGCAATAAAAAAAACATCTGCTAGATATCAGTTACCAACCCTCCTATGTTGTTGGTTACTTGTATGTTTATTTATAATTATTATAACAATGATTTTTCTACTGCCTTACCTTCAGATATATTTTATATACCAAAGTAAAAATGTTTATATTTTAATTTGGGAAGTTGCTCTAGAACTGATACAAGTAAAACACTGTATTTTATCAAAACAGCATATCACTACAAGTTTCTATTAGCATTTATACTCTCAAGTAAACGGGAGATCAAATGATACTATCATCATATCTAGGTCTATTTAATACGATTTGATTTAATATTATTCAGACATCTCATTAGAACCAAAATCCAGACGAGGGACATTTATTTGCACACGAAAGGTTAGAAAGCTGTGGCGGCTCATAGCTAAAATTAGTGGGGGTGCTGCTACAACCAATTTTTAACCTTTGTTTTAAAATTGTGTAAAAGGAAAAAAACATGTATAAAAAGAAAATGTATTCAGGAACTTGATAAAATCTTAACAAAAAAAAAACAACCTTTTTTAAATTACTTTAACCTAAATTAATACAGTTCAAGCTTAGCTGATCTATTCATTTAAAAATGAAATCCATTCTTCCTGTTTAATATTGCGCAAAAATTTTACTAATTTTCTCCTTGATTTCTGAATGACAATTGAGGAAATTTTTCTCCATTGAAAGTATTGAAAGCACATTTAGTCTTTCCGAATTCATAGTGCTTCTTAAAAAAGTTTTTATTGTTTTCAATGTTGAAAAGCAGCGCTCTGTTTCTGTTGTAGTCGTGGGAATTGTCAAGAGGATTTTTATCAATTTCGTAATTTCACTAAAAACATTTTGATAATTTTCCCAGATTGATTTCAGCAGCTCAATTAATTTGCAATATTCATTAATATCAATCCTAAAATAGAATACTTTTAGTTCAGTTTCAAGCTTTTCTTTGTCAATAATGGGATAAGCTTCAGTGGTCAGTACTATCTCTTTTGTGGGATGTTCATTCTTAAATATAGTGAAGCAATTCTTGTTGAACAATTGTGATGATAGCGCCCTGCGGCTATGTGAGGAACTACACTTTCTATCCAAGAACAAGTTGTGCATCATAGGTGTGATCCCAAGGACTTGTTATCTGTGACTATCTTTGTAATGTTATGGACACGAGATGTATCGGAAAGATTAAAACTCGTTTGTACCAAGTTGTACTGTAATGTAATTTGACAATTCGCGCTGTAATATAACAACAATTTAGCACCTACTAAGTGTTTAGTGGAAGAATATATGTCCATTATATCAACACATATATAGTCACACACTTCCATAGCTTCTGCCAAGAGTGTCTTTGAAAGATTCTCACAGTACTTTGAGTTTCTCAATTCTAAAAGAGCAGTTTTGAAATTTGTTATATATTCATTAACTTTAAACAGACTAATTTCTCGAGATTGCATTTGGTTGTAAATTATTTCAACGTGAGGCATAATCTGATGAAAGAGCTCTAAACAAAACTTGAAATTATTATCATTCAGGTATTTTAAAATTCCTGTTGCTTCTGCAATGGTTTGATCTGCCTTTGATGTTGACTGAATTTTAGTTAGGCAGTTTTTTAAAGGTTGCACATTTTCATGAACTCTGTTTATGGTCCGTATGTTGAAATTACACCTTGTAGAGGATGGACGTGGAATGCTGACGTCCATATGCTTCTTGAGAATGGACACACGTTGTGGTGATCTTGAGAAAAATGTTGGCATAGCCAAAATGTTAGGGAAAAAAATTCTTACGTTTCATGTAATATTTGCTGCATTTATTATTATTAAATTAAGTTTATGTGCATAACAGTGAATGAAATGTACATTAATATAAACTGCTTCTATTTTTACTTGAACACCTGATTTTTTTTCCTTTCATCACATTTGCACCATCAAATGTCTGAACTATAAGTTTTTGTCCATTTCCTTGAAGGATTATGTCCAATTGCTCTAAAATACATTTCGATATGCCATCTGCAGTTTGATTTTCTGTTTAAAAAAAATTCCCTAAAACGCTAAAATATCTCTCCATTCAATACGTACCGTAGATCAAGGACCATTTGAGTGTGTTCCGAAACATCTGTTGTGCTATCTACAAAGGAAGATTTTCTAATTTCCATCCTTATTTCCTCATGATATATTTGTAGCAGGCAGTCAAGTATCTCATCCGGAATGGTCTTAGAAACACCTTTGAAGAATGCACTGGTTTCTAAGTGATTCTTAAAATCTGAATCTAATTTAGATGCAAAATTTACTAACCTTCTAAATACCCCTGGATTTATTGAATCGTCTTTTTCATCATGTCCACGTAAGGGAGTTTCAAATTTTCCACAAAAGTAAATGCAGTTTATTATTTTGGACAAAATTTCACGGTTATTTTTTAACTTTTATATTATGTTCATTGATTGAAAGTCTGTATGCCTCACTAAGTTTCTCCTTAATGCTTAATGTTCCTAAAAGTGACAGTGGAACAACTTTATCAACGTGTTGCTTTGACTCCTCATGTTTTTCAGTTTTTTCTTTCATTTTGTTTATATTTCTAAAACCATCTTTTGTCCACGATACATCACCTCCAATTAACAAACACGGGAAGAAAAACAGTGCATTTTTTACTTCATAGCTACAAAGCCAACTTTTCTGTTGGTAACATTCAGAATTAAAGCTACGAATATATTTCTTGTTGTTGCTTTTGCCTGTTTGGGATATTAGAATATCAGATGTTGAACGATCTATTTTCTTAACTGTAACTTTCTCATGGAGAGATAGCTGTGAAAACTTAAGCTGTTCAAGTTCACTTAAAATCACAGAACTTATTTCTTGGGGATGCAAGGTCATGGTTAAAGTTTTCTGTTAAATAAAAGAACTGAAAAAAAATGAATCAAATAGAATAACTAGAAACAGAATAATAATCTAATTTTACCCTCTTCTACACTTTATCACATTCAAGAATATGGTACACGGTTTTTAAGCAAAACACACGCTGAGTAAAAAAACTTCCTTCCACCATCACGCCAGAGAGCAACTGTGCTCTCTCTACCTGGCAGTCCCATCTTCCTACCCACCCAACTCCTATGTGCGCATGCACACAACAGTAAAACACCACGTCGCTGGCACTGTGGACCGCACAGTTCCATACAACTTTTTTTTTTAATCTTTTTCATAAACTGGGGGATGGCTACTGAAGTATTGACATTACGCTTAAGGAATATATATTATACTACAAAAATAAATAAAGAATTAAAGAAAAAAGGACTCATTATATTAAATGTTATCGATAATATCAAGTGGAAATAGGGGGTACATGGAGTTCCGCAGCGCCTATACACGAGCCGCCATTGTCAGAAATGTTAAATAAGATGGTGACGATCTCCAAAAACCTCGTCCATAAATATTTCACCTATTTTTGTTAATTATTAAAAAAAAAATATTTTTTTTGTATCAATATACTCACAAAGATACAATGTTTAAATCTAATTTAAAAAATAATAAAACGACATTGAAACTTTATAGACTGTATGCAGGAACAAAATGAGTAACGGTGAAATTGAGTGGTATTGATTTGCCTCGGTATTGAGCCTTCTGCAAGAACGTACCCTCCAAGATAGCTAATTAACACCACTCACACTTTTGAATTTGAATTAATATTTTTTAAATCCACTCAAAAATCATACTTCTCATTCACTCTTCAGGTTTGCTTATTTCATTCTTGCATTCTGTCTTATCCCTTGATTGAAGGAAAGACTCTAATTTTCATATTAAGACATATTACCCTAAATGCTACTCATCAGGATTAAATTAAAAATCCCCTAAGATGCTATGAGCTATATGGTAATATTGATTAATGCTTTAATCCCTTCATACATCTATATATTTTTTAAATAATAATTTATAGGCATGTTTATATGATCCAATTTTATCAAATAAATAATTACCATGTTATTTATATTACAGTATTTCAAATGTAAAGTATCTTAAATCGATGAGCAAATGATTAATTGTAATTTGTATGTTATTATTAGATGTGGGCTATTCTTTTTATTCACTAGTTATCATATTGGGGATAAAATAGTTAATGCCTAACAGTAAAATGTAAACTTGGGCGTTCAAAACTTCCCTTCAAAATTTAAATTGCGCGCGCGCGCTATTCTGCAATGACACTAACGCCATTTGGCTTCAATGTCTGATCCTTGGAACTAAAGAGTAGCCAGACCCGTATATCTTAGACTCTGGTGTGGGCACAATCAAGAATCGAATAAGAACTATCTATTTTATCGATATTACTCTACTATCGACAAGTTCGATAGGTAAAAGTGTGTGGATTATGAAATCTAGTCTAGTTCATCCCAAGATCTATATTTATTATTTTAAAAATACATTTTGGTTTGCTAAGTATGGATACAATTTTAATATGATAGGAAAGATTGAAGTAAATACTTGTATATCAGCTTCTTTTATTCGAATACATTAGGCTGATAAACAAAGCTATTAAAAGAAAAGGTGAAATTACGTATTAGTGACAACATTATACTTTCTTAAATTGATTTAAACATTTTTAATCCAATTGATTATTTAATCTACGTGAGTCAACTCAGGATTATGTTTCATTCAAACTTAATAAAAACAGCAATTATTTGGAATAAAAACTTTTCAAAATCTTGTCCATCGAAAGAACACATGGTCGTTTCTGAAGAGGTATACACACTGCTGCAAATGCCGGTTGAAACGGGTTGGATTTTCAACAGTGTTTACCTAGAAAAATTATGTAAACTTACTGTATTAAGCCAGTTTGACCGATGTTCAACTGAATTTAATTATAATCAAACATGTATATTATCAACATGTTTGAACTGTAGTTAACCAACAAATTGAGGTTTTATTCAGATATTACAAGTATTAACTGGAATCAACCAGCTATATATTGAAACTAGTTTTAATTTCCTTTAAATAAAAAGTGATGTGATATAAAGTTATGATTATTTTTCCTTCTATCGTATCCTCTTTGTAGATGCCTACTCTAGTTTTACTTAGAGGTCCCGCAAAGGAAGATTCGTGCTTTTATTTTTAAATGAGAAGAGTAGCCCATAGAATAATCTTCACACGTTCAGGGTGATCTTATGTTACGCCCTCTTAGCCCACTATAACTAGCGTCAAGCCACTAATGATTACTGAGTTGATTGAGTGGTTTAACTAGCAGCGCTAGTGGTGATGATTGGTAGGGAGGGATTTCCATTCAAGTATAATTAACGAAAAATATAATATTTTGAATATTTATTACATCATGATATGCGCCATTTTAATTACAATATTATTTCTCATAATCTATTAGACCCCTCACTCACAATAATATTTTAACAGCAAATTTATTTATCTATCATTTGAACACCACACAATAAAGTAGGCTTAGCCACCCTCACGTTTTTAATGCATTATTATATTCAACAGTTTTCATTCTATAGTCATCCAGAGCAGTGTATTCGAGTGAAATAAAGTATAAATAATTAGGTCTCGGCCACTGATCGATAGTCAAACTTGAGTGTGTAATAATTTCTATTGTTAACAAAGCTGACTATTAAAAATTATAAGGTATTATTATCAATATCATTGCCTCTTGCTTGTGCCATGCAGTGTAAATAGAACAAAACAATATATTAAGTTAGGCGAGTTTTTACGATTTACTTGACTACGTCTCGGTATCGGATGTTTTCGAACAAGTAGTTCTGACCAAGGTTGTGTGCCAAAATGATTTAGAGATTCTTTTTAAACAAAAATGGTGGCTGGGGTGGAGTAGATCTAACAGCTGGTAGGAGAATTTATGTAATCCTGTTACATGTACTGAAAATCTACGGAAAATTATCTTATTGATTTTGTTCTTAGTTAGATTTGGGCTTATTTTGACAAGTCCTTTTATTTACCCAACATGTCAAACTAAACACATCTTTCCAAAAATAACCTTACGAAAACATGAGGTATGTACCGTACCGTAAAATGGGGTGAATAGTGTTATAGGGGTGAACAGGGACACAAATAAAAAAAATCTTCATCAATTTACTCGATTTTAACAAAGAGAAATTTCTTCTTGCGAAGGGAAATTATGTTTTCTTAAGACATCCCTTCATCTAATAAGTCATAAAGTGAGCAATAACATTTTGATTTGTTGGTTTGGTAGACCTGTCAATCAGCTGATATTTTCGCACCATTTTAGGTTATCTATAAAACTTTGTATGGTGAACGAATCAAAGTGGCTGAAATTGTATTGTTTTTACATCATTTAACTTTCTCATGTATATTAAGATATTTTACAATTTGCCGATAGTATTGTTTAATTGAATCGTAAATTATTTATTTCTTAATACAAGTGTTAATCTCTAACCTAAAATATGGGGTCAATAGGGACAATGGGAAGAAACTACATAAGATACCCTCATTCAAAAATAAATTTACCAGTGGACCCTAATGTTGTGAAAAGGCAGTTCATGCTGTTAAACGTGGAATGTCAAAACGTGCAGCTGCCAAAAATTTTAAAATATCTTAAGTCCGCCTTGAAAAGGTATGTAGCCATCACAACTAGATGTGTTATGGATATAAAGAATAAAAGGTGGGCAAACATATTTACCTTCTGATTTTGAAGATGAAATGGTGTAGTGCATGTTGACGTGTTGTGATTGGGGTTAGCTAATGAGTACATTCGATATCCGATGTTTCGTGAGATATCACTTGAACAGAGAAGGCATGAGAATTGCTAAATTGCTAAATAGAAAGGGCTCTTTAATTTCTTTCTAGACACAAAGCTCACCTCTCCCAGAGATTGTGTCAGAATGTGAAACGTAGCAGAGAAAAGGTGTCCCCAACAGTCATAAGGGAATATTTTAGTGAATTGGAAAAGTCTCTTAAAGGTATTCCTCCTAAAACGTTTCTTGCTGATGATCCGGATCGACGCAAGATGATCTTCAAGATGGGCTACAAATACCCTAGAAGACTCATGAATGAAACAAAATCAAATACATCAGTGTGTTTGCAGCTACTGCTGATGGGACTCTTTTACCACCCTATGTAATCTATAAGGCTCAGCATCTGTATGAATTGTGGACCGTAGGTGGACCTCATGGAGCTTGATACAATCTAAGCAAATCAGGATGGATGAATGGCTGCTATTTTCTTGATTGGTTTGAGAAAATAATCATACCTTATTGCAAATGTTTAGTGGGCAAAAATATGGTTATAAGAGACAACCTGAGCTCCCACTTGTCTACTGTTGTTATCATATTGTGCGAAGATAATGAGATTGATTTAGTCTTTTCGCCAGATAATTTAACGCATCTGACTCAACCGCTTAACCTGGTGCTCTTCAGAACAATGGCACCTCGTGTATAGGCACTCCGAACCTGCAGCACCCCCTATTTTCACTCGATATTATCGATAACATTTAATATAGTGAGTCCTCTTTTCTTTAATTCTTTATTTATTTTTGTAGTACAATATATATTCCTTAAGCTTAATGTCAGTACTTCAGTAGTCATCCCCCAGTTTATGGTATACTACAAGGGAAAGAAGTATGCCATGACTCGGTTGCCAATGGGATATAGCCTCTCGCCATCGATTCTTCAGCGCATCGCCAAGGAAGCCATCGGAGCTGTAGAAGAGGTACTGTCACACACCAAGGGCATCACCTACCTCGACGATTGCGGATGCGGATGAGCTACAACACGTCCCGGAGCTCCTCACCACGCTGGGGTTCACCATTAGTCCGGTGAAATCATCAGCGGAAGCAACGTGAACCCTGACCTACCTCGGCTTCACCGTAGACACACGAGACTCCTCGCTTATTTTGACGAGCACAGCTCGAAAAAAGGCTGGCCTCCTCCGACATACCAGCTCATGTAGTGAGAAGAATATCCAACGGATTGCCGGCTACATGAGCTGGGTTGTCTTAAACTCGAGGTGGCCGAGATACGCGGTGGCAAGGATTTACAGACGGCAACTGGCATTAGCGGAAATCCTCCTGGGCCTCCCTCGTTGGAACGCCTGCAGCTGGAGGACCCCCAAGAAACTACCGATCCACGTGTTTTCCGACGCCACACTATGGTCAGTGGCCACCTACTGCCCCTCTGAGAACGCCGCATGTGTCTAGAGGCTTCGTCAGCTGTCGGAGATCAACCAGGCCGATATAATTGCCGGCCTGCTTACCCTCCAATGGCAACACAACAAGGACAGAGAAGATGACCGCCCGATCCTCCTGGGGGTCGACAACACCTCGGTGCTACACGGCCTCCCCAGTAGGAAAGGGTTGGTATTCAACTCCAACACCGTCCGGAGCCTCCACCTCTACATCTCTAATGAGCTTCACCACCACACAATCAAGACCTTCTGGATCGAGTCAGAGACCAACCCCGCATTCATACCGTCAAGACTTGCACTCCAGACACTACTTACTGAAGAAGCAGACACCGCCAACGAGTTTGACACAGCCACGATACCTACCTCTAAGTTTGATTTACTGTACATTTAGGAATTCAATGTATCTATTCGTTAAATAAAGGCCTTCAGCTGCCGACTCCTCTCACCTCCTTCGGTTGACTCCCCCGGGACCTTCCCTGCTGCTCCTCCACACCAAGGCAAGGTGCGAGAGTATAAAATCGGCGGCGGGGAGGTCTCGGAAGGTCAGTCGGAGCCAGGTGGGGGGAGCGGCAACAAGAATTAGAATTAGATTATTATTCTGCTTTCAGCTATTCTATTTGATTATTTTTTTTGTTCTTTTTTTTTAACAGAAAGACTAAATGCGTTTGCAGTACTTTCAATGGAGAAAAATTTCCTCGATTGTCATCCAGAGATCAAGGATAAAGTTATTGAACTTTTTGCGCAAATTAAAACAAGAAGAATGGATTTCATTTTTAAATGAATACATAAATCCTGAACTGTAACAATTTAAGTTAAAGTAAGTAAAAAAGGTTTTTTTTTGTTAAGATTTTATCATGTTCCTGAATAAATTTTCTTTTTATAAATTTTTTTTTTCCTTTTACACAATTTTAAACAAAGGCTAAACATTTTCTGGAGTAGCACCCCCACTAATTTTAGCTACGAGCCTCCACTGATTCAGACCCATGAAAAGACCCTGTCTCAAAGTGATGGAATTGTGGCAAATGAAGAAAGGAGGTGACAAACCTTTAGAGAAAAAGATATTTCCAAGGCTTTTGAAGCAAGCCCTGGACTCAATGGAGGAGAACATGGAAAGGAATATTATGTCAGGATTAAACAAAGGAGGGATACATCCACTAAATAAAGAAAGAGTTTTGGAGAGACCACCACACTACGAAGAAGAACCTGGAAGAAACGTGTATGCAAACGGAAGTATAACAAACTACCTCAAAGAAATGCGTTACGGCAATGAATATACCGGTAGTGAAGTACGAGGCCACAAGAAAAGGCTGAAAGTACCAGCTGGAAAAAGGGTTTTTGTGGCAGACTTCATAATTTCGGCAGGCAAAAGCAGTTCATCATCTGACGATGACGAAATATATCAGGTAGCCAATCACAAGAACAGGCAATAGAAGAAGGGAGTTGGGTGAAAGTGAAATTCTTATACGATAGAGGCGTGGAAAAAAACCATAGGACAGGGACTGAGAGTGATAAATCCGGGACAGAAATACCTTGAAACCTTTCTCCGACAATCTGCAAAGATAGCTAAGATTTACATATTTCCCAATATAGTTGATGAGTTTAAGTTTCAGCAGGAACAAGTGATGGCAGTTCTGAACCCACCAGACATAAGAAGGGGGAAGACATCAATTTAGTGACTTGTGATGAGTTTTGGTCCAGTATTACGTTGTAAAATGTATTTTTTTACTTAGATTTAAGAATATTTTGTTAAAGTATTAATAGTGTCCCTGTTAACCCCAATATACACTGGAATAGGGACACTAAGCTAAAATAATTTACATGTCCCTATTGACCCTAACCATGGGGTGAATAGGGACACGTATTAAAAATATATATAAGTAAGGTCACAATAACATAACAATTGTTTTCATGTAGAAAATATAAACATAAACAGTTTATCGTAATGATATTATTTATTGGGTTGATATAAACTAATTGGTTTGAAAGTACAGAGGTAAAAAATAGAAAAACTGTCCCTATGAATCCCATTTTACGGTATGTAATATTAACTAGATGAGTCTAGATCATTTAGTAACCTCTTTTATCCCTACCTAAACGCTTTTTAAGTATCTACTTACTGTCATGTATTTATAGCTAATATTTGCTATCCATTTTAATTTACAAAAACTTAAAATCCGTTGAATACGAAGTTATATTCCTTTAAATTTGACAGAAGTGATGCTGTTTTGAGATTGGCGCACAAATTATCGGCTCTTTGGCCGTAACCATACTCTCTAGTCTGGTCAAGGGAAGCGTTATCAAACCGAGCTCTGGTATCGTCTCGGTCATAAACATATCGTAAACATCGATACTAGATCAATTATGAAATCACTCTGGTCATAAATATCGATACCAGGTCAACCACGAAAATTCGCCTGATCATAGATTCTGTTGTAGGAATAAAATACATCCGATGTAGCCCCCCCTTTTGTAACCACTCAGAAATAACAGTCGGGTATGGTTACAAGAGAGTTATTTTATTCAGACAACAAATTACATGTAACTCAAAGAGATAGTGGGACAACATAAAGTGTTAGGTGCTGCAAATATATATATATATATATATGAGGCAAACATTTATTTAATTGGTGTGAACTGGTTTGATAACCTTAGAAATTAGCCATAGGCCAAACCGCATTATGCACTGTGAGACAAATGACCAAAGGTAGTTTCTGGCGTGATACAATACTCTCACCCATAGAATGGCGACTCAAAACGCATTAACTAATCTATTCTAAATCGACCTTCAAATTAATCTCAATTATTACTGACATAATAACAAATTAATCATCAAATGAAAGATCAAAGTAAAATTGGCCTATCCGTAATGCGATCCAGCAAATACTCTTAAGCGTTAAGTTACTCTAAATGACAGTCCTCAATGGACAAACAATAATAATATAGTCTCATATAATAAATTTCTTCCTTAATGAATATTAGAATATTAGACATATTAGAATATATACCTAAAGGTCATAATATTGAAACCTATGCCACCTAATGGCTTGCGAAACAAATAAATTATTAAATAAAGCAAATACTATGGTATAGCCTCACCGACTTGCGGCCCCTTCTTTGACTAACAACTCATAAACCTTAAACATTTTCAACAATGATAATAAATAACAAGACGAATCTAATTCCATAGAATATTAAAATAAGACGCTATCAGGCTTAAATGAGCGTCCCAAGTGGCGGTACCGAAAGGATAAAAAAGAAAAATAATCTGTTAATCGGATAATAAAGTTTCAAAATAATACACAGTAAACCATATTCCGTCCTAATTCATGTATTCATGTAGATGGTGGAGTATTACCATTCATTTCTCTACATTGCATCCACTGACATATAACAACTATGTTGATATGCGTCCTCAAATAAATTCTTATTTGTTCTCCATGACTCTACTACTGAACATTCTGCACCACTATTTTATTATTATTATTATATTTCATTCCTGCCTGTGCTCAAACCCTGATATTTCCTTCCAATATCCATCTACATTTGACTGGAACTGTATCTACATCGGAAACTGAACTTAGCTGGAATCTAGCGGCAGGTTGAGAAACTACCTCGTCTACTACTTCAGAGGCGCTAAATTGGTATGAACGTAAGACTGGTCTTCGTATTTTATCTTTGATCTTATCTCCTTGATAAGTTTTTTTTATTGTTATAACCTTTCTTTTGTTTTATCTTCCTACTCTGTTCTAATCCAAATAATTGTTTTTTCTCTGTTTCCAAGAGTAGTGAAATTACTACTCTTCATAACTGTGACCTACCCTCAACATTATCCCAGACAAATAACACACAGAGGTAAGCACAAGAGAGTTATACATTTATTTCCAGAATAACATGGTACAGCTCAATGAGGGAGGGGAACATAAGAGTAATAGAGTTAACCAAGGACATAAGACAGATGGGCTACAAGACACTAGGGTTACCGCCAAGGCCAGATGGGCACTAAAATAATAACAAGCAACAGACGGCTCCTTATTCTTAGACGTCCCAGAATGGCAATAAAACTCTAATAAATTGGCCTCCTGTTACACTATAATAAATTTCTTTCAACATCATAGATATAGAGCCAACA
Organism: Timema douglasi; assembly: GCA_901482245.1. NCBI lineage: Eukaryota > Metazoa > Arthropoda > Insecta > Phasmatodea > Timematidae > Timema > Timema douglasi. The sequence goes on from CABEEJ010008059.1 coordinate 23,438, forward strand.
CCTGCCCAAAATCCAAAACACTAAGTGAGTTAAGAGCCCAAGTACCTAACCTAAACAACTATAGGGGCATTAATATAATACCTGACAAAATATTAAGTTCAAAGTCAAGTAAGAATACCTATGTGATGTTTCTTTCTTCCTCACTCTTGCCTAAAACCTTCAAATAAATCCACATCCCTGTTTCTACACACTATTTATATGCCTGCCTGGCTGGCGCCGGTGCAGAAACAACCCGGACTTAACCTCGAGCCTCTGGGTACCCGAACTCGCCACTAACGGCTATAATGGATAATAAAATTTTACAACTCTATTTGTTCACACCACAACAATAATTCTAAGTTATTTATTCTCACCATCAATATTTTCCATAGCAGTACACACTCCAATAAAATAGTCTGATTTATACACAATAGCCGGTTCTTGATAACAACACACAAGATACTTCATCTTATCCCAGAAAAAACATTCTTTCAATAATATCAACAACGTTTCTATGTGTTACAAAAACAAAAACAAAAAATATTCATAGAGGTTTTAGTACTGCCAAGAAATGTACTTGTTCTTTGTTAGTGTGTTAGACCACACCCAAGCGCAGGCATCATTGGTCCTTTCAGATGCCCCCAAACAGTTTTGGTTCAAACTCGACGCACTGAAACTGTTTTAATGAGGCCGGAGATGCATGTTGTAGCGTCCACACACTATCCTCGCATATTCTTCCTCTAAAACAAAATAACATATACGTTACACACAACAAAACCAACCCAATAGAGAAAACGTGCCACCTCAACGCCTCTAAGCACAACCTACTCTATCTGGTTCGGTTTTCGGTTGACACGAGTTCTGTGAGATAAACGCGGGCTTAGCATACCACAACAAACTATATATACAACACAAACAAATCAAATATTATAATAAAAAACCCGTTACTTAAAATGTCGCTAAAGCGTCCGGTTTCCACGGCTTGAGCAACTCTGAGTTGAATACACCCCGCGCCTGCTGGGTTCCTGGGTCAAACAATACATATAGATTGCTCCTTCTTTGTCCCTTCCACTTCTTCCGCTTGTTATTGGAGCCGCCCCCAGGTACATGGCCCATAAACTCCTTACCATCATGAGCATCGTTACTGACGTACACCCCTTCATTGGTGACTTGACCGTAGAGGTTCCCCTCTCCCGTGTGAGGCGGGAAACCTGGAGCTGGCTCCCAGAAAGGATACCACACTGGTCCAGGAGGGTAGCCCACCTGGGTCACAGATACTCGAGGCTGTGGGCTGGCTTGCCCCCTCTAGTACGTAGGCGGTGGCCTCCCATGTAGAAATCCAGATGGGGAGGGTTGGTTGAAACCCCGGCTACCCCATTGTTGTGGGGGTGGAGCCACAACATCTGGCCACGACCCCTTTAGTTGCCCAGGCTGCTGTTGAGGTCTCTGCCCCTGAGGGTATCTTCTCCCCTGATGGTATCTTGGCCATCCTACGGAGCTGTTCTATGTGGTACAGTCGTCTTAGTTCCCTTCGGAAATCCACCCCACCGTCCATACCTTACCACCCCAAACACTTCCTGAACTCGTAGTTGGAATTGTCCCAGGGCCACGTTAACCAGCTCTGAGTCAGTCATGGACACATCCAGGGGTCTGCTCCTATCTAGCAGAGTGAGGAAATCTGCCTCCATGCTCTTATTTCCGCCCTCACGATATTTCATGGCATGTAAAGTGGCTCGGGTAAGCCCCTGTATCTCGGGCGACCAGAACTCCTGTCGGAACAAAGACTTGAACGTGGACCACGAACCTATCTCCTCCTCCTCTACGCTGGACCACCAACACAACTCCACCCCTTCCAGCGATGCAGCAATGAGATGCTTCTTCTCTCTACAAGGAACCTCCTGGCCATCCCACAAACTACTCAACTTCTTGAGGTGGTTTACGGGATTCTCCTCCTTGTGGTTGTTAAAATGAGGAACTCGGTCAACCATCATTTGTAAGCCTAGGCGCGCACCAAGAGCGTCTACCAACCCCCAACCAGCCTGTGATGGTGAAGCTCCCTCACTGAGCCTCACTGCCTCCTGCTGTGCCACCTCCTGGATGTGAGCTGCCTCAACCCTCACGGCTTCTTCTCTCTTGGCCTCAGCCTCAGTGAGTAGGCGCTTAGACTCCTTCTCAGCCTCCTCCTTCAGTACCCCAACTTGAGCAACGAACTGATTGCAACGTGCCTCCGCCGGAGCCACTAGTTCGAGGACCCTCTCCTTCATTCTGGCCCTTAAACTAACCTCAGCCACCTCCAGACGGGTCTCAACCTGCTCCTGGAACGTGAGGTTTTGTTGTTGGAACATCTCAAGGCGTCCATTTACCACGGACCGCACTTCATACAGACGATTGCTGAAAGTCTCACGTGTCTCATTAATGGAAATGCGCATATCTTGGACGGACGTCTGAACTGCCCCCAAGTGTATCTCGAGCACCGTCCTCGCCTCCTGTTGCTCCGCCCTCGCGATCTCCGACTTTGCCTGTGCCGCTGTTCGAGCCCCCTCCTGGGCTGTGCGTAGAGCAGTCATCTCCTCCCGCATACAATTTAATATTACCGCTAAGCCCTGTAATTCGAACACTGCTGCTGCTGGTGACATTTTCTGCGGAATGACGTCTCCCTCCAGTGGCATTACTAAGACCTGATGGTTGATGACGCCACTCCCAGCAGCTACCTCACCCGTGCCTTGGTTCATTCCT
>CABEEJ010008060.1:0-26135 GCA_901482245.1 Timema douglasi
TCTTCGTGTCTAGCAGTTTGCTGTCTACCACTTTGTCAACTCGTGTCGACCACTTTGTTGTCTATCACTTTGCCTGCTCCCCTGAAGAGCGCATGTTTCTTCATGGATGAATCATAAAAGGATACTCTACATGTGTTACGTTAAAGAAAAATTACCTTCATCCATGACTTTTTACATATTTTAGGGTGATCCAAACCAATATCATTACACATTGCTCTCACTAACATCCTTGAGTTTTCTACCCATCTTATAGAACAAAACTTCATCAGGAAAAGAGATGATCTGATTTGATAGTCTGCACGTCTTGTTGGAAAATCTTTAAATAAATAATATAGTTAGCGAAAAAACTGGTTAATAGTCCAACTAGAGTTAGCATGTGCTGTTTTGTAAGCACCATGGACAATGTGTAAAGAACAAGTTTCAAATTCCAGTTACTCAGGATCTTGTGGAGAAACTTACTTCAAGTAACTTTTGAGATCAATTAAAAATTTTAGGTTTACATTTGATCCGTCCATGAAAACGTGAAGCATTTTTTTAAGATTCAAGCCCTCGTCTTTTAGTGCAGATATAAAGTTCATTAATATATTTTGAGCTGTAGTATGACCTAAGAAGCAAGATGTTAAATATCTTGTATGAATTTCATTTTCACTACAGAAACAAATATCAACATCCATCTGGGTCTTCTGACCCACAATATTTATGCTATCATCAAATGAAATACTATAGGATGAGCATTGCTTAACCATATCCGCAAGCTCACTTTTGAAAAAGAAGAACCATATTCAAGTTTATCTTAATGCATTTGAAATTTCTGGGCAATATCAAAATCGGAAAACATTACTTTAAAAAGATCACTACAAGCAGAAAAACTTCTAGCAAAAGAATGTGTCATTACTTTATTAATAGCCCACAATATTCCAGCACGAGAAACTTCATCTTTGACAAGGAAGCTCTAAATAGGACAACTAGGTCTAGTTTCAGGTTTCAAAACTACTTCATGGTAATTAGCAATAAAATGAATATTTTCATGTAGGCTTACAGATGACACTGAATTTTTGGCCATAGGGACCAAGTCCTTTTTTTTTTCTCCCACTAACAGCTTTCCCTCTGTCAACAAGCTTCTTTCCCTTGGCATGAGATTGGATTGAAGATATTCACATGTTACTTATATCAAAGTTAGTTTTACACAAAGAACAATGGCCTTTACTTTTATCACAAACTACTTTTTTGTAACCACAACCAATCTTTAAACGCTGTAATGTCCAAACAATCATCTTTAAAAGAGGTTTTTCCTCTGAGCACTGTCGGTTATCTCTTATAGGAGCTACTTAGACCTTATTTTAGTTATTTTTATAACCACGACAATCACTAGTGTAGGCAAATATCGCGCTGTGATTGGACGATCGATTCATGCTTTACCGAAGTTAACTGTCATGGCGTTTTCTATTTTTGGATTGTAAATAGTCTTTTAATACTGATCATGTTTTGTTAATAATAAAATGGTTTAAGCTTTCAATTTATCTTGGTGTACTATAAATATAAGTGTTGTGTTCCTGGATGTCTAAATAGAACATCTATTAGACATAGATTTCCAAATAAAGATGAAACCAGATTCTCCATCTGGAAGAAACTTATTTGTAACCCAAAACTTGAAAATCTGGACAATGAAACCATTCGTACTAAATCTACAATTTGCAACGAGCATTTTAAAGACGAATGTTTTAGTCCATACCATCTTTACAATTTCCAAGTGGGGTCTATTATCGTATTTTGTATCGGCCAATTTATAAATTAAAACGGTGAGACTAATAAATTAACGAAAATACATTGCATTAATATCAGTGAACAATTGATTTAATTACTTTTGTTAATGCAATAATTTTCATCAAGTAGTCCAAACTAAAGAGTTTTCCAAATAGCCCACTCAAATAATAGATTTTCAGAATTTCCAACTTAAAAAAAGCCTCTAATATATATATATATATATATATATATATATAAATATATATATATATATATATATATATATAATTCTAAACATATTGTTATATTTATAAGTTACGAAACTAACCAAATCTAGCCTAACTTTCCAACTTCATGAAAATTTGAATTAAATAGATAGGGCTTCTAATTAGTTTCATGCTAAGTTGTTATGCCTTTATAGAGTGGCAAGCAGTAGTACCTAACCAAGATGCCATGTCAAAGAGGCATTTTAATCAGCTTCAGAAATAATGAATTATTTAACCTCACAGGATGTTCTAATGGTTGCTGTATTGTTGTTGTTTTTTGTGATAGGTATAGGCCTAATTTATGATGCCGCTTAGTTTTTTTTTAAATTAGACTATCTCAAAATACTATGTAGACATTCTCTACCCAAAATGTGCTATAAATATATTTATTGTGAAAGGTTTCTAGCCTAGTTTCTTTTATTTACAGTACGAAGATGGTAGGATAACATTAGAATGGACCTGAAAGAAATAGGGTATAGTGAGGTGGACTGGATAGAACTAACTTAGGCTAGGGATAGGGTAATGAGGTGGACTAGATAGAACTAGCTTAGGACAAAGATAGGGTGGAATGAGGTGGACTGGCTAGAACTAGCTTAGGACAAAGATAGGGTGAAATGAGGTGGACTGGCTAGAACTAGCTTATGATGGGGATAGGGTTTAATGAGGTGGAATGGATATGACTAGCTTAGGATAGGGGTAGGGTTTTAATGAGGTGGACTGGATATAACTGGCTTAGGGTGGGGATAGGGTGTAATGAGGTGGACTGGATATAACTGGCTTAGGATGGGGATAGGGTTTAATGAGGTGGACTGGATATTACTAGCTTAGGATAGGGATAGGTGGCAGTCTTATGCGAGTGTGGCAATAAACTTTTGAGTTCCCAATGCCAAAGAGTAAGTTTTTTTATTTATCAGCTGACTGCTTTGTGCATGCACCTTGTCTGTGGATTATTTTCTTTTGAATATTTTTATTAAACCAAGTATATTGACTATCTAACTGGTTGGCACGGTCACATGATTATGGATATAGACTCTGGCCGCGAATAGAATTTCTCAAGGACTGCGGACTATGGACCTACGAATACAAAGTTTGCATTGGTGCCTTGAGCCTTCTCATAAGGTGTGCATTTTTAAACCACTGTTTACATAACTTAAAAACATACACCATTATCATAACAATACAATTCATGTGCACCAAATTTCTTCAAAACTGTAACATTATGTTTGATAATATTTCATATGATTTCAACAAGGCTTAGAAACCAAAACATAAAATTTGTGAGTTAAAAAAATAATACTGGTACCTAGTTAACTTAGGCCTATGTTAAATAGGTACATATTTGTGGTAGGCTATAAACCTAGGGTCCATTTTGTAGAGCTATTAATAAGCTAGTTTTTCCTATTGATGATGTCATGGAAATAATAGAGTTGGTAGGCCTATATAATTTATTATAGTGATATTTTATTAACTTAACTTGGTTTAAGCTTTCAAGTGTGCCTACTAATGGATTTAATTTTTAATTATTGGTGATTAAATAAATTACCTATTGGTAGTAGGGGATAGAAGGCTTAGTAAATAAAAAATAATAATAGTGAATGGTATATATAGGCCTATAATCCAAAGACGCTATAGCACACACATTTCCATTACAAATGAAATGATTGAAGCCGCCACACCCAGGTTTAAAAGAAAACCATGTCTTAAATCTTCGCTAAATAAACTACTATTGAAAATAATCATTTTGATAAAAATTTAGCTTTCATACCTTCAATAATTATTTACATAATGTTTAAGGTTCCTACCTATGCATACTCAACTGAACCGTTCATGTGTTAGTAAATTTAAAATAAGATTTGCCAAATAAACAAGTTCAGTTACAGTCGAGATGATGTCATCTCAACGAGTCAACATAATAGGCCTAATGCAAATTAGGCGAACCAACACAAAGTTAGTAAATATTTTAAATATGTCAACATAGTGAGTTTTGTTTTAACTGCCCCATATAGGCCTAGTAATAATTATTCTAAATTATTGATCTAGACTGTATTAGTATTGTTCAGTATGACATCTGCTTGGGTGTGTAGTAATAACTATAAAATGTAAAAATATATTAGTATCACAAAGATAAAGTTATTTATATTAGCAATACTCACTGTCCTTTCACCCACATAGCTTCACAAGAAAGTTGCACATCATCGTAAATATTTACATTCTGAAACTAGTTTGGGCTAGTTCTCGGGGAGGTTATATTTACTTAGGTGTAATTTTTAAAGTTTTTAAAATTACTAAATCTTGATGTCATTTGATTTACGTATTATTGTGCACGTGTATTAAAGTGAATAAAATATCTAAATATTGCACAATAAAAAACAAAGAGCCTAAAATGGGAAGAATACTTAGCGTCCTATCACTGCGACTTGCAACAAATATTTACTGTAAAAATTCTGCTCACTGTCAGTTGCACCCATATTATTGTAGATAGCCTCTAAATTGCATTTAAATGGTCTAGGGGGAGGCCTCTCTAGGTACTTTATTTAATTAATAAAAACCTTTGCTATTATGTTTAGTCCAGTAGGCCACTGCATGACAGTAATATTTCATTTAAGTAGAATACCAATTTTTTTCCTATTTGTTTAGTTATATTTCAACATTCTATTCCAGTTCAATCAGAGGCAAAGGAAAACTTGGATTCTGCATTAAGTCCACCATCAGCTCTTATAACCAGTTCTGACCTAGAGCTTTTTAAAGGAGGTAAAAACTGTTTCTATTTGAGTTTAATCATACTCTAGGCTATTTAGTTTTAATTACACTCTAGTCTATTTAGTACCATATGAAGAACCTATAAATATATAATAATTCATCTTCACAACTTGTTGATTTATTTAAATAGACAGGCCCATTTTATGATTCATATATTGCCAAATGTGTAGACATATTTTATAAAAGGTCAAGGATAAATGTTTTTTAATGCCAGGATCATGGCCATCTTATTTCATTCACTTCATTAACTTTCAGGTAACGTAAGTCACTTAATTTAATGTAACTGGTGTGTGGTCGGGATCAATGTAACGTAAAAACTCAAGTAAAATCCAGACAATAGATTTGGGCTGTTTGAAAAACAAACAAAAATGTTCACCAAAATCAAACCCAAGCATTTAGGAACTAATTGGACTTAAGACTGTACTTGCAATAAGGGCTGCGGAGTCGGTAGGCTAAATCGTTGACTCCGACCCCTCTATTTTCCCACTGTCTGGCTCCGACTCTGACTCCACAGCCCTTATTGCAATGTAAATTTACTGGATACCTATACAAAATAAAGTGTCATAACAAGTTACCATGTTTTAGAGTTTAAAAGACGACAACAAGCTCTACCTTAGTTTTTGCCTGCGGTCCATTAACAAACAAAGCCACTACCAATTGAGTAACTACTAAACATCATTGTTGATGTGGCTCGCAACATGATTGGCTCGCTTGAACACGTGATACGCTTTCTTAATGTCCACGTAATGTGAATGTTCTCACCTGGACAACATGAATGTTATGTTAACTGCATTGTGATGGCTTCCATTTAAAACATGTGTAGAACCTTTACGTTACCCACGGTATGTCAAAGTTAAGTAAATATTAAGTTGATTGTGATCTCAGCATAAAGAGCAGCACAAATAACTTGTCCCTATTATTATTTTATAATTTATAAATTATGCACCACACAGACAAATTAAAAGGTTGAAATTAGATTAACTTTATAGCAAGTTGAACTCAATATCAGATATCTGCACCATTGGCCAAAATTAGTGTAAAACTGCCTGTTTTAATTGACTATAGGCTCTACATTTATTAATGTAAGAAATGTGTGATATATTTACTACAAAATAATTTATTTAATTTTAATCATTACAGTATACATTTTATTTTTTTACAGATGAATCACACACAGGGGAATAATTTACAGCCTTTTAGGCCTAATAACAACGCACCATTTGGCCTCATTTGATAGCTAGTTGATCTATGGAGGGCAATCCTTTGATGTTTTTTGTTTTTGATCATTTTAGCAAGGCAAGCATTCTCTAAACACATTATTTAAATTAAATGAGTACAACTTACATGATATTGTTTAGAATGTATTTGAAGATATTCAAATTTATTTGGTTGCTATTCAAACAGGCTTAGGCCTAAAGAACAAGACAGATGTACCTCTAATTCGTGTTATTTTAAATGTTTGTAAATATAATATATTTTGTGTTTATCAATGAACCTATACTCTTTGTTTTAGTGCATAACTTTTGTTCACATATTCTTGTTTATTTTATTACTATCCTTATTTAATATTTGCGTATAACCCGAACGGGTAGTAAGACGCGGTGCTAATAATAATAATAATAATATTTAATATTTTCATACCAAGTAATGTTTCTGATAATGATTTATGTATTTAACATCTTCATAGTGTGTGCTTCATAAGTATGTAATATTTTATAAGCAGAAAGAAACTTTAAAATACATTTGCTATATTATAACCTGTTTTCATAAGCCTTTGCTTCTGAGTGAGGGTCTGCTAAGCTTTTGAAACTTTGTCTTTGATCCAAATATAGACACATAGCAGCATATATTCTGTACTACTGTATTACACTGTAGTAGTTAATTTTCACTTTTCTAAATCTTGAAGTACTTGAATTACATAGAATTAATAAAATGCTGAATTTGAAATACGTTGAATAATTTTTAATCAAGACACTAGGTAAATTAATCTTAAGGGTTTTAAATTTAAAAATTAATCGAAACAAAGAACTATTCAAACTTTGATTGTACACAAAGATTATTTAATATATTTACCTTGGCTTTGCATCATAAACATGGTCAATGCATATTCATACTTTTGAATACTATATTAGAAAAAATAGTTTTTAATATGGGCTTCTACATAAATGATTTATGAATAGACATAAGTAGTTTGATGTGTCAGAAGGAAGAAATTCATATTTCAACTATTCCTCCTTATTTGGCTATGTGTCCAACATAGCAAGCATAGCGTATATTCCATTCACGATAGGTTTTTACCTGGACGACAGTTCGAAAATCATATGTTTAGGTTTTGGGTTGCCAACACTTGTAAAAGATCACAGTTTTGTTATAAATGTAAAGATCTTTAATTGCCTGTTATATATTACATTTAAAATAACGTAAACTTAAGTTTTCTCATACTATTTCATTTTTTTAAATATTTCTTTTTGTCCAACTCGAAACAATATTTTAAACATAATTAAAAGTACTTATTTTTCGTTTTGGAACGTTACTGATTTTGTGTAATATAGTGCATACATCAATACCTTTTAATACAGGCATCGTATTTACTTGGAAAAGAGAAAATTGTTGTCATTTTTTTAAACACAATACATAATTTTATGATTATTTTATTGTATTTTGAAATATTTAACTGAATAAAGTATTTTCATCAACTGTGTGTCCGCATCATTGTAAAGAAACTTGTTTACCGTTATGTTCAATCATATGGTTTAAATTTGTCAGTCGCCATTTTGAGGCTCTGTTCGTTAGAGGTTTTTGTGAAAGTGGTGTGAATATTTTTTTAAGTGGAATAAAACGATAAATAAACTTTGTGTCCGACCTAAAATAAATATATAAATAATATTGGCCTAAATCATTGTGGTTAACTATCACATTAATATATTACCATCTGTTTTCATTACAGTCATCCAAAGTGATAGATGTCAGCTGTTGGCGTAGTGATATATTAGGGATAACTTCTAGTAACATTTCGAGCTGTCATTCAGGTAAACTTAGCTCATGAATGCCTTATACCTATCATCCATGGTGCAATGTGGCCACTTTCAGTGTTTAATTTGGTTGTGTTGACCCGTAGTGAGCATAACCCTAGTATTAGTCTCTATGGCCAATACATTAGGCTTTAAATATTCTGTTAAAGTCACTTTCATAGCTGATGCATTTTCGTAATCCTTGATCTCTTTGAGTGTTTGCTTCTTTTCAAAAGAGAAAGCAACTGTTCACATGCTCATATGCTACAAAACATTGTACATTTGCAAATTTAACATTCTTTGGGGATAGATAATTGTAAATAGCGAAAATTTGGTTCACTGAACTCAATCGCTATATTTTTGCAAATAACCAATTTATAAATAGTTTGTGTGTTTGTGTAAATGTAGGCCTATATATATACACACATACACACTTACCATAAGACTCAGGACTATATTTTTATGTTGAGTCATTTAATGGTTCACAGGCCGCACAGTATCATTGATCGGGTGTCAAGTTTGTCACTCCTTCGCCTCATGACTGCTAACATGCTTCTCACAAACTTTATTCATTCCCATAGCCTCCACTTTTCTAGCCTCTCCCTTATTCTAAATCCATGTTTATGCTGCATATGTGACTATGGGTACAAAATATAACCTTTATATGATGCGTTAGAAAGTTATATATAACATTGCTACCAATTCTTGATGTCATTAATAAAATTGTAAAATGTATAAATTTTAACTGTAACAATATTTGTTTTATCATATTCTGAAAATTGAAAAACGACACCTCGACGCGGGAATCGAACCCGAGACCTTCGGCTTAGTACGCCAATGCTCTTACCACTGAGCTATCCAGGATTCGTCTCGTGCCTATGGTCATTCCTCACTCTTCACTCATAGTTTAAGGCAGAGTCTATGATGGACGTGCGGAAGTCATCAGCTTATAAACATGTGATTATATAAGATCACAGCCATCATACAATGCAGCCACCCGCGACTCGGTAATTGGCATATGTTATTGCAGCCATTTGACAATTATATTATAATTGTACGGAATTGCATGTTAAAAGTTAAATTTAAAAAAATCACAGAGATTAAGTAAAAAATTAATGCATACGACAGTAAAGCTGCATGTGCAGTTAAGTGTGTGTGTCAGATCTACTACGTGAATAGAGGGTTTTGTTTGTAATTAAAAAAACTAAAAATATCCTTCATTCATGGCAAGGTACGCGGCTCCCCTGGCCAATACTTGGTGCCTCCCAGTTTGGGAACCTCTCTTATAATATGTTATCCGTAGCGTGTTCTTAACTTAACAACTTTGTTAAATTGTTGACACATTCACTGTGCTTTCCCATCCTCTATAAGCTAAATTAGGGCCATTAAATCAGCAACCCGCCAAGCTTTGCGGAATATGTTTAAATGATTAGACATGATTTACATTTTCATATTTGTTAGTATTAGTCTAACTTTTATATTTAATGACACTAGCAGACTAGTTCATATTAAATCTAATCATCTAATTTAATCCAATTGTATACTTTTTTTTAGATCTAACTTTCAATAGCTAAATTGGGAAGAGAAGTAACCAGCCTTGTATCTTACTAGGCTTAGCATTGCAATATTATAAGGTCTATTCAAAATAGTTTATAACATAACTACAAGTTGTACATAACACTCTGGGTGAGAGGCACTGCCGTACCCAAAAGTGTATTTTGGGGGAGGTGGGGGTGTCTGCATGGTAGGAGCCTGAAGGTGAACAATATTAATAAGGAATTTAACTTTCATTTTATGAACACACTGAAAAGTTAGTTATTTTGGGGGGATGGGGTTTGAGGGTTCAAACCTCCCTCTTCTCTGGATGGCCCTGGGCCCTGGTGAGTGGGGTATTTACAAAGTCTACACGCAGCGCTCAGTCTCCAACAAAAATACATCACAAGAGGCCGGACATGCTCCAAGGTCAGAAGCTGAGACCCCAAATGACTGTTTATTTTTATTTATCACGCTTGAGATATAGATATTGATTTTAAAAACAAAAATAGTCTCATGTCAGGCAGTCTCGGGAGCCCAAACGAAAGTTTGAATCCCAAATAGGTGCTCAAAGTGGTCAACTTGGTACTTATTTTAGTTTTAAGTAGTTTTAAGACTCTTTCCCCATTCTGAGTGAGCAGATGTATATAGTGACTTTCTCCATTCTGAATTTTGTAAAATACAATGGAATACAATGGGATCGAGAAAACTGGCTTTGGTCTTATTTTCATTCTTCATTAAACGTTAAAATACAACACTTAAAAAAATTCTTGTTACTACCTAAAAATGGTTACTTATTACACTTTTTACCGGCTTGAAGGAAGAAACAAGAGCTTCGATCCTTATAACATTGCAAAGTAATCAAAACGTATAGGGCACATACTAACTCAAAATGGTTACATATTACATTATTTTGTGTGTTAAAGGGGGGGGGGGGGGTATAGGGGGTGTGAGAAAAGTCATTTTTTTAAAAGTTTTATACTAAAACTATTTTGATCATTTTGATCCAAATAAATAAAATATTGCTTCAGTAGAAACATGTAGTTAAATCTTTTTCACATAGTACTATCAACAGTTGTTGAATATCTGTAATGAAAATGAAGGTATTATCTCACAAATGTTTTCATTCATTAAAAAGGTTTCTTAGATAATGCCATTATGCTCTTGAGATATATTTAAAAACTGTTGGTATCATCGTGTGAAGAAGAATTAACTCGCATGTTTCTACTGAAGCAATATTTTATTTATTTGGGTCGAAAAAAGTTTTGAGATAAAAACTAAAAAAACACTGGACTTTTCTCGTATCCACTACATCCCCACCTCAAATGATTGCCATGGAAACTGAGATGGTGATGCTGATAGTCATTTGTTCATAAGAAGTGAGTCTTCATCACCAATATGGTGATGGTGATGTTTATGTGTGTCCAACTTTCTCCTACAAAACACCTTACCCAAATTATTCTACCAAATATCTCCTCATACATTTTTAGGTGAGGAGTTATGTCCATGGGGGCAGAAGTCCCTCCAAATTTAAATTTGTATAAAGTGCAGTTTATCTTAACTATTTTACTGAAGAAATCACATCTATCATTTTTAGGTGACAAAAGCCCCACCTTAAGTATTTTTTTTTTAGAAAGCAGGCCCTACACTTTATTCTAACTAATTTAGTGACAAAATGGCATAGCAATAATTTTTTAGTGAGGCATTATTGCAAGGGGGCAGGAGCCCCTCCAAATAGATATATATTCTTTTAAAGTACATTTTATCAAAACAATTTTAGTGAAGAAATACATCTCTCTATCATTTTTAGGTGAGTTATGACAAGAGGGGCACAAACCCCAAGTCAAATTCTGATGAAGTACACTTATTTTTTATTTATATTTATGTATCACCCCATATTTCCTCATTTGTTTCGTGGGTATAAATGCATCTACAAGGTCGACATAGAAACTGATGCTTTTATTCGGTAATAATAAATAAATATATAAATATATTCTAATTTATTATAATATTTATATAATTCTATATTATAATATAAGTATAATTGTATGTTATAATTTTTATATAAATATAAAATTATATACTTCTTCCTAACTACTGACAAAGAGCATATGTTTTAACTATCTAAAATTAAATATATATATATATATATTAACATAGTATGATCCCTGGTTTTAGTTAATAAAATGAAAGAAATTATAACGAGCAGAAAAATACCAACAATACATTTGAATGTGGCGCCAACGGGCAGGTTTGGCGTTTAGTACTGCCTACAACCACCGCTAGCGCTGAAAACTGTTCATACTCAATACATGGGAGATATCGATCTATACTATCCCTTATCTATGCCTCTGAGTATACTCATTTCTTCTTAAACACAAAGTTCACAAGCTAAATAAGTGGGATCTGCAGAATACTCACACCAGGGCAAACTTAGGAAGGGTAGTTTTTCTTTTGGGCGGGTGGAGGGTTGGTGGAGGAGCGAGAGAGTGGAGGAGTGTGGTAAAACAAGATATACCAGAGGGGGAGTAGTTGAGGGGGGGTCAAAATAAAGCCATCAGTAGTCAAAATAATATCACGGGTCTCAAAATGCTTAATCCAACATTTCACTCCATGTAAAAAGGATGAATATTTTTCCAGTATCTGATTCAAAATTCCAGTATATTCCAGTATTTCCAGTATTGGTACACACCCTGAACTATCAGGTATGATTTTTGATTAATATTGATGGACAAAAATAATTCAAATTCATTCACTTTATGATTTGAAAAGTTAATATTTTAAATTAAATAAAAATTGGTTGTGCACAAAAATCATAGCTCACCTCTTGTAACGCCCATTAAATAATCTTTCCAGCAGTTAACTAAAGATACTCATGGTCCCAAATAACAACTAAAAATTATAGCTACCAACCCCTGTGTTAATGCACCTTTTAATGCTAAAGATCTGTCCTAAAATATACTTAATACGAAATTGAGAACAGAGGAAGTGGAAATGTGTTAAACTGAGAGAAAAACACTTTAAAATGTAAGAAGTTAATCCAAGAAAAATGTGTGAGACCTATATTACCCACCACTAATCACAGAGGGGGGGGGGGGGGGACCTTTTTACAAATTAAGAAAACTAACCAATCAAGGTTTCTAAATTGTGTACNGGGAGAACTTTTTACAAATTAAGAAAACTAACCAATCAAGGTTTCTAAATTGTGTACATCTTGTATGTATTTTGATGCAAGGCCTGCTTTTGGTTTTATTTTCGAGCATATTAGAGAGAAGGTAAAACAAATCCAAAGAGAGGGGAATGTATTTTTTGGGAGGAGTCAACACCTCCCCCTCCCTCATTCCTTGGTACAGCCGCCGAAGCTGAACATCAATAAATCAGGTGTTTGAACTAATGTGATTTTTATTAAGGGTATTTAAAGCACACTTTATGAGCATAATGAAATTATCAGAGCATAAAATACACAAACTAACTAAACTTAAAGAGAAACAACACCTAGCCAATTCATTATAGGGAAAGGGAATCACCAATTCAACAAATAATAAATGGCCCAGCCAATAACTGAGATAGAACCCTTCCCTTGAGCTAAGGTAAAGAACATTCACTGAGCTCAAGAAGTATGCTCACCATGTAGCAGTTACCTTAAAACAAGTGTATCAAACTCGTTTAGTCATGAAGGTGTCACCAACGACCTCATTTGGAAGATGTGTTATATAAACACTGTATGTTGTAAATAGCAAGTGACCTAACAGGTGTTGTGAGGATAGTTGTGATGTATCTGTAACCAATCAAACTAGAAACATCGACACAAAAGGGAGGTGTCAGCAAGCCATAGATAGAAACCATGTCGTTCGCAGGTTTAAATAAGAGGGGTTTGAAGCCTTCGGGGCTGGTCTATTACAGGAGATCATAAGCTAGGAGGTCACGCTGCATGTCATGGGACCACGCAGGCTATGTCGTCGGGTTCAACAAGTACTAGGTGGGGCTGCCGCTCGAGCCCAAGGAACCAGGTTCAACATCCGTGCAGGGACCACCTAGCTGTTCCAGCCAGGCCATAGGTAAAACCTCATAACAGCTCGTTTGGTCACTCGATTCTCTATATTCACTAAGTTCTTATTTTAACTTCACTTCTAACATCATATTTGTGTTAGAAAAGTAGTATCAATAAACCTTAAAAGACCAAGTCTAACATCAGTCATGAGCCCACACAAGTAAGCATATCATCCCCCCCTTCCGCCCCATTATCTTCGGCCAGACATCCTGACAGATCTACAGACCCACACACATAGGAACATAAAGGAGGGGGAGAGGACAAAGGCCACATTTAAAATTGAAAATACTGAGGTGGATGCATTTAAACACAAAATTAAACGATCACCATCTTAAGTGAAAAAAATCAAATTTTAAAATCCTTACTTAAACAAAAAAAAAATTATACCAGATTTTAAGGACACTATTTTTTGCTAGAAATATGAAACCATTTATTTTCAACCATCTAGTGAGGATTAAGACTTTTAGATCTTGCTATGAAGTCACTTTCATAATCGATAGCAAAAACATGTTTGTATGCAGTGATTTCTTGAAAGTTTGTTTCTTTGATTGTAAACATCTTTTCCACATCTATGTGCACCAATCATTACATATATTTGGTTTGAAAATTTAACAATATTTGGGAAGTTTTATATATATATATATATATATATATATATATTAGCTATGTGGTGCACCTGCCTCACTAGAATTCCTCAAATAATTACTAATGTCCAAGTGTCAAAATCTTAAATTATGGATTTTCTACAACATTAATAATAAGATGAGTCAAGCCATGATGTTTGTTGGTTAATCAAAATGTTCACGGACCGCACAGAACCATGGAACTATTAAGTTTAACATGTCTGCCATAGAAGTAGTCAATTTTCACTAAACTTGACATTTGTATTTCAATAACACATTTTAAATCAATGTGTTCTTAAATTTGTGTTCTATAATTATTCTTCAATTCAATTGTTTCTATTGGAAAATAATAAGATAGTAAGATAAACATATATCGCTCTCCTTGAAAGTTTCAACTCACCCAAGAGTACTGAGAAATCCACAGACACTTCCCTCGGCATAGAGAGAAACAATGTCGCCCAAATGCAGGAAGCTTGCGGATCCAATTATTTCACCCATTTTTTCAGTAAAATAAACTTTGTAAGAAATGAGTTATCATGTTGTAAATCCTAGGTTTAGGTCACCATCGATTGCTCCAGTGCTGAAACCAAATAAACATTGGTTTATTTTGATCTTAGATTCACCTAAGCAAATGAGAAATAAGTCAGGTGTACAAGTTTGTTTATTTGAGGTTTTTAATGTGCACTTTCCGAACTGACTTATTATATCTGCACCCGAGAATTTCTATGAGCAAGAGCAAAAGGGTTTACCAATTTTGATAGAAAAGATATTTTCACATACCTCCAAGGGTTCTTTTACATTCCACAATCAACATAGGGCCAAAGGCTTTACTTGCCATTCGAAGGAAGATGTGTAATGGATGTTTATCGCTTAGGAAAAATCAGTCAACCCCGGCTGGGTTTGACCCCACAAACATTGGGTGCTGAGGTAAGCACTTTACCCCAAGACCCCCGAGGTTGACCAGGTGTACAAGCATTTGATGTGGGAGAAATGGGCTTTACTATTATATTCCCAAAAAACCACCAATGATGATATCTCTTTGAATTGAGAGAAAACAATTATCAACGAAAATAAAATTACAAATGCACATTTTTTTAGCATCATGTCTAACTATTCTATCGGGATATGTGCAGATGTACTATTATGCTGATGTGTTATGGATTAGGTAGGTTGAATTTAAACAAGTTGTACCCACATTTCCATTTAGAGTGTAAAAACACTTAGGAAGTAACACCCTCAGTACACTCGACCAGGATTCAAAACCTAATCTCTCCGTCATCAGCAGTCCAGTCTATTGGAAGAGTAATGCTTTAGACCAGTGGTCTCCAAAGTGAGGTACACAGATCAAAACCTGGGGGTACGCCAAGTGACAGAAAAATAAGAAAAGAATTTATGATTAGCGAATATTAACTTGTATTTTTAAATTTCATTATCATTAATATTAAATAGACAATAAATTGATAGCGTTGACACTATAACATACATACTTTTAAATTACACAATCACAAACTGTAAATAAACAAGGAATTTATAGCAGTGATACTATCGCATACTCTTAGAAGGGGTAGAGAACAAATCTCTGCAGCTAATTGTGAAGGTACGCACTGCTCAAGACTGTTAGCGATTGAACCCTGCAAGGAGCAATAAATTATGGAGATGAAAATCAGGCTTCTGTGCAACGGCAATAATGGCAAGCTTGTTATCGGCAGTCGACCACTATGCCCTTTAATGCCCTTCAATGCAATGGTAATAAGTGTGTCAATTTGTTGGCTATTTTGGGTGCTATTCATTTTAAAATGGACAAATGGTTACAAAAATTGCATACAAAGAAACTGCAGGTCGAAGATTGTGATAGTGCTTCTACTTCGTGTGAACAAAACAAAAATAACAGAATTGATACTTCTAGTCATACAAGCTCCTTGTCAATCATGTCAAGAGTTGAAGACATTGACCATCAGACATCTAAGAAAAAGTTGCCCAATAAAAACTCACATTTCACCAATGAGAATTGTTTTGGCCACACCAGGAATTGAACCTGGGACCCTTAGCTCAGTAGACATGCTTGCTACCAACTGACCTAAGGTGTTGGACCTTATTTTCTATATCTTTATACATTTGCATGTACAATTGGTCAAGATATAGAACTACCTCTTAATGCATTTTTCAATATTTTTTTAGCACTAACAAAGCAGCCATGTTACTGCAAATACCGTAAATGAGTCTTAAAGGATTAGAACAGCACATAGGACTATGAATATCATGTAATTTGAAACCAGAAGTGCACAATCTACAGTACAAATCTCATAAGAAGAACCTTATCTAACAGCTAGAAAAGTTACTAATCTACTTTCACATTCATGCCAGATAATATTATCTGCAGCTGTCACTTTTGATAGATATTGTTAATACCCAAAAAATAACAATACTTGACTGAGTGAAGAGAGGTTCAGTTTTTACTTGCGTACTTAGCATTTCCGCTGTTTGTCATTCTGTCCAGATCTTTGCTACGCAATAACTTTCAAATGCGTGGACCAACTTTAACCAAATTTGGCCAGGACATCCTTAAAGCCTAGGCTAAGAAAAGTATGTATGTGGTTTTTTTATCTAGTTATATGTTTCGTTTCAATATGGTGGCCATTCAAAACTTTTGTATTTTATAAAAGTTTCTTCTTATGAAAATTACATTTGGCCTATATGAATAAAATAGTCCCGGGGAATGGCCTAGTATTTAACTGACAGGCGAGGCCATATAAATAAATACTAAAGAAAGATTCACAAAAGGATAAAAAGTGGTAGAATGAAATAAAAGTAAGGTTGAATGTGTTTGTAGATCTTTTATTAAATGTACCGCTAGTGAATGTAAAAAGTAGTTTTACTAAAAATAATTCAACTATTAAAAACTTATATAGGCCTGCTATACCGGGTGATTCGAAACTCTCTGTTTAAACTTTAATGGGAGATAGATAACATTAAAACAAACCTATTTTGTTAATGAATGTATGCCCACAGACGTCACTGCTAGAGGCTGTTGGCGGGTACATCAAATAACTATTTTTTCACCATCGTCATTCACAATGCGAGCTTCGTGCCTGTAGCATGAAGGTTTCACAGATTCTGAGATGGCTGACATGCATCTAATGTATGGGGATGGGGAATCTATGAAAATGTACAACAATCAATGTGTTGACACTGTCAGGCACGCATTATTGTTCTCAACCCTCCTTTGAGCAACTTCTTTAAATAAAAATATTGCTCACACTTTCTGCCTTTTATTTATGTACCAACAACACCCTATAGCACCTATAGATGACTTCTGCAGTCATACATTCATTAACAATAAAGGTTTGTTTTAGTGTTTTCTATCTCCCAATGAAGTTTGTATAGAGAGTTTTAAATCACACTGTATAAATAAATAAATATATTTATTTAAATTGGAAAATTACACGTGAACATAGAAAATGAACCCATGACCTTTTACTTAGTAAGCAAATTTTCTTACACTTAGTGTAAGCATGACCCTTTAAGAATAAAGTGGCTATATTATCTGCTAACTCGCAATCTTAATTGATTGCTCACATATAGCTGACAATTTCCGCACATACATCATAGACTTTGCCTTAAGTGTGAAGAATGACCCTGGGCATGGGACGACTTCTGGATAGCTCTGTTATAAGAACATTGGCATAGTAAGTGAAACATCTCTGGTTTGATTCCCTTGTCCAGGAGTATAACTATAATTAGACAATATTGAAGCTTGGATATTTAAGCCATCATTACTAAATTTATGTTGGAAAATGACACCCAAGCACTATAATCAAACACAGGACCTTTAGCTTAGCATAACTAACTAAAAGTCCCTGGTCCAATATCCAGGTGTAATTTTTCAACATGTGTAGTAACCTAACTACTATATAAATATATGAATTGTTTATGAAAAGTGTGAATCAAACCAAATAATAATTTCAATAAAATCTTATTGCCAATGTAAAACATGGCCATGTATTTTACCCTACAAGCTCAAAGCCAATTGTTTCATAATGAAATACCGAAGATTTTGTTTAATTTATCAAAGACTTACTGGTACATGTACTTATGAATATGTATGGGGTCAATAAATTGGATCTTACCATAGGCCCCTACTAACTATCTAGCTAAAATTCAATACCTAAGAATATTAAGTACTTTGTAAGGATAAATAGTCAGATAAATTCTTATTATGATTTTTTGGCACATATTTTTTATTTTATTAAAGTTCATTCAATTATTTACCTCTATTTTTTTAAACTAATTTCATTTACTACCCTTGAAAAACATACAAAGCCCATTTATCTGGGTTTTTTTAAATATTTTATTTATAGTACATAGATTTAATTAAGGTGCATTATCTGAATCAAATGATTATATCGGGAGCAGGCAAAGTGATAGACAACAAAGTGGCCGACACGAGAGGACAAAGTGGTAGACAGCCAACTACTAGACATGAAGAAACGATGTGGACCAAGTGATCGACACGAGCTGGACCATGTGATAGACAGCCAACCGTTAGACAAAATAAAAACAATTATTTGGAAGGCTGGGTGGGCCAAGTGGCTGACAAGCCTTGGACCAACTGCTAGACAAGCTCAAGTATAGGAGTACAAAGTGATAGACAACCAAGCGGTCGACACGAGAGGACCAACTGCTCGACAAACTTTGATATCATCCAGTTAAGAGTGGGCTAAGTGACAGAACAGTTAATTCAATACACGATTGTCCTTGTATACACTCAACATTTTTTTCTCCCCAACCTGTCCGCTTAAGGTACGGCAGAAGGGAGCGCAAGTATTTCTACAGTTTTTATAGAATATACATTTTTTGGCCAAAATAGATCAAATATTTCTCCAGTAGCAATATAGAGATAAGTATTATGCACATGCTAAATATCAACAGATCTTGAATATATGTCAAGGGTGTCTTGGAATTTTGTCAAAACTTTTTAAATAAAGAGAAAAAGTTTTGACAAAATTCCAGGACATCCTTGATAGATATTAAAGATATGTTGATATTAGCATGTGCAGAAAACTAAACTCTACGTTACTATTGGAGAAATATTTTATTTATTTTGGCAAAAAAAAATTAATGCTATAAAAACTGTAAAACTACTCACGCTCCCTTCTGCCGCACCTTAACCGCACACTTATTGAGATACTTTTGTAGGGTTTGCTAGAGTAAAAATGTAGGTGAGAATAACTCGAACTAATGAAGACCTTATAAAAGAATATCACGAATTGAACAGTTGCAATTAATTCTACAATGCTGGCTTCAACATTAAAGAACAGTGAGCACTGGTCCACACGTATAAACTATCTTATTTTTATATTAATATATTAGAGGTGAGGAGGGTATAATTTAGAGAAACTATACCCACTTTTTCATGAAGAAAGAGTTGAAAACCATTGAGTAAAAATTCCTTAGTGGCCTTTATTAAAACATAAAATTTGACAACAGTTTTAAAATAGTATGTAAAATTAGTAACCAGCAATAAGCGACAGTAAAAAGGATTTTTATTGTTTTTAAAAGATATAATTTTAAGATCTAACCTGTATATCTAGTGTTACATATTTTTAATCTTTAGCACCACGTTATACCTACTAGAGAGTTACTACTTGTTCGCGTTATACGCCTAATATCCTAACTACACTAATGTGTTTAGGGATGAGTAAGGTTGAATTTAGAGGAACTGCACCTGATTTTTTGTGGAGTGAGAATGGAAAACCATTTATAAAAATACACCTTCAGTCAATCAACTGGGATCGAAGCCCGATGAATGGTCTTGATGTTCAAGGTGTTGGGTGGAGAATGATGCATAATTATTTAGTACCGTTTCAAGCCGTTTCAGAATATTTTGAGGGATAGGTGGTAAGCAGGAAGGACATATTGTTTAAGGTACAAGATCTAAGCCGTCAGCTATCAAGAATCGGGTGGTAAGATGATGGATACATCGTTTAAGGTACAAGATCTAAGCTGTCAGGTATGAAGGAGCAGGTGGTAAGATGATGGATACATCGTTTAAGGTACAAGATCCAAGACGTCAGGTATGAAGGAGCGGGTGGTAAGATGATGGATACATCTTTTAAGGCACAATATCTAAGCTGTCAAGTTTTAAGGACTGGCTGGTAAGCGGAGTGGTTGGTAAGAGGAAGGATTGAAGCTGGATGGGATCAACACCAACATGATCGAGCCAGGCGACCTCTTGCTCAAGATGGATACAGGAAGTTGTATGGCTTAATGGAAGTAAGAGTACAGGATGGGGAATGGAAGTTGTGCAGATCAGGGCTGGGGGGTAGGAGACTGGGGGGAGGGGAGAGGAGCGATTGGCGGACATGATAAGAGAAAGAGATGAAGGCTGCGAGGAGAGTATGGGATAGAGGCTGGAATCTAGAATTAAGGGAAGAAGAGGCTGCAAGAAGGAGGGCTGGAAGGGGCAGAACGACAAAACAGGGACATAAGGTACTCTTGTATAATTAAGAGCCAGTTAAGGTTAGGCTAGGATAGGTTAGAGGAGAAAGTGATCCACCCCATTCAATGTGGTGGATCAATATTATTATTATTATTATTAGCACCACAACTTACTACCCGTTCGGCTTATATGCACTTACGCTAATGTGAAATGGTAGGGTGATTATGAAATGAAATGAAGGACCTACAGTTTAACGTGAGATCCAAACCACGGTGGAGGCCTAGCAATCCACACATTCACAAGTTGTGATTAATACACGTATTGTTAGAGGCGAAGGAAGGGTTTGGCAATCAGATAAATCTGTGGTGGTACCGAGGATTGAACCCCGAACCCCAGCACCAGAAGTCTGACACCTTACCCCTAGACCGCTAGGTCACCTGTACAAATGTTAATCTTATGGGAGAAAGTGGTCCAGAACTGTCATTCCAAACCACTACTACCATGTTATAGCTTTGTTAGTTTTGAAATATCTTTGTTTGTCACTTGAGCCACTCTTAAGTGGATTCATCTCGATGTTTGTCGAGCAATTGGTTCTCGTGTCAGTCGCTTAGCTGTCTATCACTTTGTCCTCTTATAAGGGAGCTTGTCTATCACATGGTCCAACTCGTGTCTATCACTTTGTCCTCTTATATGGGAGCTTGTCTATCACATGGTCCAGCTCGTGTCTATCACTTGGTCCATGCCATTTCTGGGTGTCTAGCAGTTGGTCTTTTTACAAATTTGTTCTCTTGTGTCGATCACTTGGCTGTCGATCACTTGGCTGTCTATCACTTTGTACTCCTATACTTGAGCTTGTCTAGCAGTTGGTCCAAGTCTTGTCGGCCACTTGACTCACCCAGCCTTCCAAATAATTTTTTATAGCTTGTCGAGAAGTTTGTATGGTGCCGATTATATCAGCAAACACCTTAAAACAAATTAGTTTTCTTGGTATGCAGCTTATTGTAGTAAACAGAGCAGCCAATCCTTCAATTTATAATCATCAGCTTCAGTGGCCAAATGATCCAAGGGGTCTCTCTTGTGTTAAAATGGCCTGAATGATAGGGAGATCAGGGTTCAAATCCCGGTCTAGTCTACTTAAGGTGGTTTTTCTTAACAAGCTTCCCACTCTCCTTCCATTCAAATGCTAGAAGATTACCTTTAAAATGCTTCTTTCTTCATCTCTACCTCATTAGTGACCTACTGGGATATCATGCATGCATATAACCTGAATAGGTATGAAGACGTAGTGATATATTTTTTTTCATAATTGTGAAAGAGTAAGCTCCTATTTCCTTAGTGATAAATTTACTTACCATGTGGAGAATTAAACAGGTCACCCTTAGCTAAGCAGAAATACATGCTACTAACCAACATTGAAGGCATTGTATTTATGTTCTACTGCACATTTGATCTAGTTTCATTATGATTTACAGTAGGACCCCGCTTTACGGCGTTGCGCTAATACAGCGGTTTCCAATTATAGAAATGCTTCACTATATTCGCTTTTACGGCGATTTTCAAGATGTCATCTGCAGACTATAGAGTAAAAGAGAGAAACGTTTGGGTATTTCTCTTTCTCTCTCTCTTTCTCTTATGCACTTTTAATAACCATTTGCTCATCTTTTTGAATGAATATGTAATATATCAATGTATTTTTAGCTAAATGGAATAAATGTGTTAGTAAAAGTTTTGAACATCAATACTAAGTTCGACTAGTGAATTGTATCTATAAATAAGTTGATGTAGGTCAATATAGTAAAACTTCCTTCAAACTAATATTGGGAACACTAAGTGGCAGCAGCTGAGTTACATAATATTTTTGGCCGCCATTTTATGACAATAATTCAGTCTGTTTACAGCATTTGAGCACTCATATTTTTAAATTCGTTGGATTATTTTGTGTACATTAATGGATGGCCTACTGAATATTTTTTACTAGTTAAAATTATTTCTAAGTGTAGTAATGATAAAAAAAAGAGGACTCGTAAACATCTTACTTTAAAAACTTAAATACCAAGTTAGAAATTATTAAACTAAGTGAACAAGATATGCCTTTGGCTGAGATAGGCTGTAAGCTAGGTTTGGCTCGTGCAACCGTTATTGTAGGTACAATCATGAACACAAAGTGTGTACTGTAGGTTATATACATATTACTTTTGTATCAGTTTTTAGGTCTACTATATCACACTTATGATAGTATAAACATTTTATTAGGATTTTATATGCATTTCGAGTTTTTTAAAAAAGGTTATGTCCCGCATTACAGCAATTTCCGCTCTACAGTGGGGCCTTGAAACCTAGCCCGCCGTATGAGCAGGGCACTACTATATGGCATTTTATTCTATGAGGGCCTAAAGTTCATTGATTTTATGTAATATTTTATGTTAGGCCTATGATACACTTGTATTAAACTTAGATGGAGCTAAGTTGACTAAATTAAGTCCAAATAGATACCGTACCGGTACCAAAACTGAGTTAATACCATTTGAAGGGAAGAGGGATACAAATTCTTTTTTGATTAGGCTCAGTCTACAGTAGCCCCCTGGCTTCTTTGGTGCTGACTGACAGCTCACAGCTGAGCGCTGATGGCGTTGAAAGGTTACCAGACCAAATTATGTATCCCTACGCCGAACCATATGATCTTCAAACACATGTGTTTAGCAGCTGTTGCTTCTGACAGTCAAAATTTAGGTAAGTTTTTATATACCTAAATGTTGACTGTCAGAAGTCAGCTGTGAGCTGTCAGTCAACATCAAAGAAGCCATGGGACTACTGTACATTCAGTCACACCTGCTTAGTGGATTCAGTCACACTTGCTTAGTGGATGCACTCACATAAAGCACACTCACAAAACATGCTGTTTGTTTTCTACTTAAACAAAGACTGCCTATAATAAAATGTCGGAAAACGTAATTTCAAACAACATGACTCCACATCATCAAAGTCACATTAATGTTTGCAGATATGAATTAAATATAATTAACTTGTTATTTAAAAAGTTATTAGTTATTAATTAATTTAAACTGAAATAACTTTACTATAAGTTATATTTAATGAGCTGTTATCCTTGAACAAATAACCAATTGTTTTATTTGAATAGAGTAGTGCACCTATATTTGTTTCCGACTAGCTTCCGCAAGCCAACACAACTATACAGACACGATAGATGGACAATGGACACCTTTCGAAAAACGACTCAGACAATTGCAACATATGAATGGGATTGTGTGTGCTACTGTAGACAGACAGTATTACAAGTGAGAGTCCAACAAGAGGGTGCAATTTTTTGTATACTGAGCCTTAACATTCTTCAATCATTGTGTTGTTAAAGTTGTTCAATGGGCTATCTTGAAGAATTACATAAAAGTGTCATTAGGTTTGATTGAAGTTTCTCATCCAAACTTTTTATTGACATCAATGACCTTTTTACAATATGTTTTATTTAGAGTGTGCATGCAGTAAGTTAACCTTATTTCATAAATTATATGCCCTAATTAATTGCCAATTTACTAGCATAAGATGATTAGAAAGAGAAAGGCAAGATTTTAATGCTTGGATAACCTCTAAAAAAACATTTAAGGTGTCTATTCATTAAAATAAGTTTATATGAGTCTTTAGACCTCAACAGTACAAATTGTACTAAGATACTACAGTCATGTTAAGATAAATAAAAATTACAGACACTCAACAATAATAGCAATAAATTATGGATAAAAGAATGTTACAATTAAGTCATCAACATGCAGCACGTTAAAAGCCTAAAACTTACCTTTTGCAGGAAGGTTTTGAAAATCAATGTTGTTTATTAAATGTCAAATTATTATAATGTATACTTTGGGTCACATCGGCCTTACCAACTAATGCAACTGGGATAAAAATGGAAATAATATAAAATCGGAATTTCTTTAAGACACTTTTCCATATTTATCTGAAAATTACAATATATAAACTAATTTTTTTATAATAACAATACGGGAAATTGTGATAAATGCTTCACAGACCACTATACTTAAATACAATTTTGTAAATCATAGATAAAGTGTAACAAGGTTAACAAATACCACGAACTATAATTTTTTGACACATAAAATATTAAATCGAAATCTAAAAATCACCGCATATTTGCGTTGATGTAGAAACAGAACAATTTTGTGGAACACAATCAAAATATTTTTTATTTTAGCTGTAATCAAATCAATAAAACGCAAATTTTTTCAATAAAAAAGTGTATTTTGTACCAAGACTTTAATGAAATAGTTCTTACTAATTAAAATAAATATTCTTCACACGTTTGAAAAAATATGTATTGTCAATTTAAAAAATGTGTATTACCAAATTAATAAAATCTAAATATTATTATAAGAACCTACATCAAATCTTATGATTTTTTTTTATTTCAGTACATTCCTTTCCTGTGATGAGGAAGAATTAATAGTTAGTGCCGGTAACTAAAGAATTTGATGTAGTTGTATGGAAGTGAGTTTATGGAAATTTAGATAATTTTTGAAATTATTAGAAATATATCTTTTGATCAAATGTATCAATTGCATTTATCTCTATAATATAACTGGATGGACCTAAAGTCCGTTCACCGTAGGAATTGTTTTCTGAAAGGCCATTTTCCCTAACAGAAATCTATTATATACTAGAATATTGATAGGAAAAAAGACCTTTCAGAGAGTAATTCCTACAGTGAATGGAGTATATACATACACATTGCTAAGGACAAAAGAGTGAAGCTCAAGTTTATCGTCTGGTACACTGTGGGGGGACAGATTAAAGGTTTCTTTCAATGTTCTTATGCGAAAACATGTTTCTGATGAATAAAAGTGTTATTGTTTGAAAATAGTGAAGATTTATATCACAATTTCCTAAGGAAATATTTACATTAAAGGATATACAATTCCATTTTACAAATACAAATACGAATAGAATCGTTAACATATTTAAATAATGATTTAGTCATCATCAATGTTTAAAGTATGCCAAGACCACTCCTATGACCCTACTTAAAACCATTGTAAAAGTTTATCAGACTTAGTTGCACGATTTGCCACTATATGATAAAGCATTGTAATCGTTGCGGATAATTGTAACTTTTTATAAGAACAGGTGTTCAGATTTATTAGATTTTATTTCTGCACAATGGTTTCATATGTAAAAAATAAATGTAATTTTCCAGATTGTTTAAAAATTGACGTGTCAACGTTTATACGCCTTCAAATTTCGAGAGACATAATTGTGAGAAAAAATACAAGAAAGATTTATGGTTCAATGAATTTTAGAAAACACAAACCAAATAAATTGATATATTTTGTGAAAAACTTAAGAGGCCGGTCAACACTTGTTTACATGGTAAAACTAAATAAAAGATTGTGACAAAACCGTTCTATGGATTTTAAATCGGCTTTCACCAATGAAAAGGTATTTATATTATCTAGAAAGACGACTCTGTTAAACATTTACTAATCATACTAATTAAATTATACGATGAAAACTATCACATTTTCAGCCTCACACTATTTTGCTTATAATGACTTCATTAAGTGATATATTCAAAATTTAATTTTACTATATAAAGCAAAACTATTTTTACTTCAATTTTCTTAGATTAGAATTTTTATTTATTGTTCTATTAGTTTTTTATATTTAAAAAAAATGAATAATTAC
>CABEEJ010008061.1:4320-19646 GCA_901482245.1 Timema douglasi
CCCCCCCCCCCCCTAAAAAATTACCCTTCCTCTTTACCTAGATACCAACAAATAAAAAGAAATGGTACGTAACTTCATTTTAATTAAATTCATCCTTTTTAAATTTAGACTAATAAATAAGATAAATATTGACTTTTGAGTCCAATATGAGAGATAAATCCTTGCTGTACAAACATTTCCCCTGAGAGGTTAATGGAAAAAGAACATCAACTTTATGAGAGACTTTCTTATTTACAGACTCTATGGCATTATAGAATTATTGCGTTAAAACTTTCTGTACAACTAAAGCTCAGAAAACTGTATTAATATATTTGCCAATTTATCAGAAATTATTAATTTTATAAAGATATATTCAATTAAAAGTTTTTTTATTTTTAATAGTACTACAATTTTGAAATTATAAGTTATTTAATATCATAAATAGTACCGGAGATAAGGGCATTTCCGCTTCTGTAAAGTACCCTTAGATTAATTTTCATAGAAAAATGAAAATAGTCATTTTGTTTATAATCTTAGTAAACGCCTAGATACGAATTTTTATCAAAATAGTTAGAGCTGATTTTGAGAAAATCGATTTTTTTTTTCTCTCTATTCGCCCTTTACTAAACTACTCTTAATTTTAGGGTTAAACAGACACACAGACAGGCACTGCAAAGACCACTTTTTAGGGTTCGGGGGGGTAATGAAAGGTCGACATCCCTCAACATCTCCGGTTAGATTTTTTTGGCTGTCACAATACTTTACCTTAAGTGTTCAAAAAGTTTTTAAAAAATGTATATATATATATATACATATATATATATACATATATATATATATATAGTTGTGTTTAGCTTGAAAATGATTGGTTTTATAAACATGTATTTGAGATAAAATATTTGTGTTATAAATAGACCTACATATTTTCGATGATAAGTAATTTCATATCTAAAATAGTTTCGGAGATATGATAGAAAATTATAATTTACGCTTCACACCGGAACCCTTAAGATCATTTTGCCGAAAAATTGGGAGTATATTTTTTGTTTTTAATATTGATTAATGAATATAAATGAAATTTAATCAAAATCGTTAAAATCAATTTTGAGAAAATAGATTTTTTCTCTTTTTACCCGTCAGTAAACTACCCTTAATTTTTGGGATTGATATCCAATTACAAAAATCCCTCAAGGAAACCCTATGAAAACCCTAGACACTAAGTTTTAGCCCTATCAGTAAGATAGTTTAGGCTCTAGTTGGAGGTACAGACAGACGGGGTGGCGCAGCTTTGAACCTGACTTAATATGTAAGGCAGGTTGCATAAATACTAAGAATAAAATACAAGATTTAAAATAGTTTATTAAATAGATACAAACGGCAAATATATGGTTCACATATGTTCATTAGGTTTCATCAGTCTAAGCAATTAAACATTTCAGGGAATGAATGAAATCCATTTGATGTTTTGTATAGAGTTATATAACAATCTAGTTACAAGATGGCTCGTTGAAATGCCACCTCTTGATAGAGCTTTATGAGATAATGATCACTTCCTCCTCCTAACTGTACTTGGTTATCAGCGTCAAGTAATTCAAGTATGTAACGACTAAATCAAGGTAACTTTCTGACAACATGGCGGCGACTGATCAACAAGGGCGCTACCAATTTATTGCAAAGCATACATATGAAAATACTGAGACTAAAGACTCTGGGATGTATTAAGATTGTGCTAATAGGTGGCTCGTTAACTCATACAGCTCTAGTCTTCCTAGATAACATAAAAATCTCAGAGACTAGACAACTATATCTCAGAAGATATTTGCTCCTCTAGTTTGGTTAACCTACCGCGTGAACGTCAAGGCCACAAACGGGGTGCATACCAACTCCCTTAAGTCAGGGATTGATAAGCCCCAACTAGGACATTGCTGACACAATCACGGTTCGCCATGACAGCGCTCACGATCAAATGATAAAATAAAGGTGTACATATCACGCCTAGCCACAGCAAGCACGGAGCTTAAGGAACCCGTCTAAAGGCTATCAAATAGAAACAAATAAATGAAGTAGAGAGACCAAGCGTGGACATGCCAAGCCAAAGGCGTCAAAGGGGGAACAAAATAACGTAGAGTATTAAAGGCCATCAAGAGGGGCGGGAGAACTAATTAGGTCATTCAAAATTGATAATAACACTCAATTATCTCGAGTTAACGTTCCCTCCGTTATAATAGACAAACAGTAGCCTTATCAGAAAACAATTACTATAGAGCGATTAAGCTTAGTTTACAATTACTATAACAACATAATATTGTTAAGCTCTCTTCAAAACAATGGTTAAGCCGTAAATCGTGACATATAATATTAGCAAACAATGTATTCATTTAATAGAATTAGTAATCTAAACAAATCGGCCACAGCTGACCCATAATATAGCTGGAGGCTAAACCATCTAACTGAACACCCACTATATATATATATATATATATATATATTTATTTGTATAACAATATTACACACGATTGTTTCTAAAGGAACCAGACGTGCCACAATCTAAGAATAGGCATTTCTGGCTATAAACCTAATCTAAACCTAGCCATGATTTAAATACATTATTC
This sequence comes from Timema douglasi, assembly GCA_901482245.1. NCBI lineage: Eukaryota > Metazoa > Arthropoda > Insecta > Phasmatodea > Timematidae > Timema > Timema douglasi. The sequence goes on from CABEEJ010008061.1 coordinate 6,912, forward strand.
ATATGAGGTTGAGACGTTAAGCGTTCACTCATGAATATCAAGACATAGTCAAGTACATGGCTAGCGAAAACAATTATACGTAGCACATCAGCTAACTGCAACGAAACAATAATCCCAGCGGGGATTCCAGTCTTCTAATCCTGATAAATGGACTGTATGTCCACTCGAAGTACACCAGCTGCGTAGAATATTGACGTGGATATCCATGGAGTGGCTGGACGCTACCTGCATTAAAACCATGTTGCGGCTCCATCCGACGCCGTAGCGCCTTGGTTCGGCACTATTTGCTATAAGTCGTATACACCGTCTAGTAGGAAACTATGAAGCAGTGTTGCCAGCTCTATCGTCTCTAGTGATAGTACATGTGCCTGAAATGGATTGTATTTTTAGCGGTAGGATACTACTTTCTGACATTATATTGATAAATTCACCGATTTTCATATATAATAATAATTTATGTAAAATTTGTTACTTTATAGCTGGGTCACAGGAGATTAGTTTTAGAAAATATCCTAAAATTGGACTGTACAGGTGGTGAAATTATATCAAAGGTAGTATCCAGATCGTACAGTTGGCAACACTGCTATGAATTGTTTTGTCCACATTTCATCTAGTACAGCATAATATTAAACATGTACTCTCCGACTCAGACTAAAATAGGAATGGATAAAAAGATGTGTTCGACCAATCAAGTCTCAGAGCTAGAGCGCTCGAAGAGCCGGGTGTCAAAAGGGGTACAGGCGCATGCGTTGGAAGTACAGACATTTTAGAGGGGCGAAACGAGGCATATTTTGTTTCAACACATTTTTTTCGTTGTGTTTTACCACTCAATTTAAGTTAAATGTAGCTAATTTGAAATGACCCCGGAATGTAACCACTGCCTCAACTTGGCCGTGGTAAGTCCAAACTCCACCATGAAGTGAGGCAGAAACACATAACTGTGTGAGTTAATTTGCATTATATCGGCACAGTACAGACAGACAAAAGTTCTAAAACTACTTTTTTCGGATTCGTGGGGTCATGAAACGTTGAAATTCATCAAAATCTCGAGTTTGATTTTTTTTTTACGATCACAATACTTTCTCTACCTGTGAAATAGCGAGAAAGTAAAAATAAAATTATATTGGTACAAACCATTTATTTAAAAATAGCTAAAAGCCAAAAAGCAAACAAACATATATATATGATATTCATATATATTATTTATCATATATATATCATATGTATACATATCATGTATAAATGTATATATCGGGTGACCTGGTGGTCTAGGGGTAAGGTGTCAGACTTCTATGCTGGCGGCCGGGGTTCAATCCTCGCTCCCGGCACAGATTTATCTGATTACCAAACCCTTCCTTCACCTCTGACAAGACATCTTGTGAATGTGGGGAATGCCAGGCCTCCACCGTGGTTCGGATTCCACGTTAAACTGTAGGTCCTCCTCTCACAATCATCCTACCATTACACATTAGCGTAAGTGCGTATAACCCGAACGGGTAGTAAGACGCGGTGCTAATAATAATAATAATAATAATAATAATAATATATCATGAAGAAGGCCTACAGTCAATGTAATGACTGTGTCAAGCCAATGTTACACATCAAGCGTGATAAGTCTGTATGAAATTGACCCGGTTTCGAGCGTGCATGTCATCTACAAACAGTTTGTAATTCAATCCCGAACTTAACTGCCACAATTAAACGGGAAGTTGGCCCAAATAAGTGGAAAGCTCAGTCTAAATACTTGTTTTGTTTCTGTTTTTCAAATGTTGTCTTAAATAAACGGTTGCACCGACTAACCTGTGACCTAGTTAACCTAAATCCACTGTACAACTCAAAACTAACTTGTATTGGTAAATAAGAGGTCTAGCAGACAATTAATTACCCGAGAGTTGAGTTCATTCTGATTGTAATTAGTGGGTTTACTCGCTTTGGTGGCAGCGTGGTCTAACGCGCTAGATGAGAATGCCAATGATGGGGAGATCAAGGTTAGATTATTATTATTATTATTATTACCGCATCTTACTACCTATTCGGGCCATACACATCAAGGTTCTAATCTCTGTCTGGTGTACTAAGGGTGGTTTTTCAAAAAATACGTTTTCCACTCCTCCTCCATGAAAATCCGTTTACACTGCCTATAAATATAACCTTGATCCTCCCTAAAACTATTAGCGTAATTAGTATATAACCGTTTAACCCGAACGGATAGTAAGGACCCAGTGCTGAAAAAATAATTAATGGGTTTACGTTATAAAAGAGCTATATGTGGGCTCAACGGATCCCCTCCTACACCCTCAGGATTGTTAGGATTAATTGAATGTCTGAGACAGACGTGTGAATTCATCGTATCTCAAAGCTCTAATTAAATCATAATCTCAAGTTACCCAACGTCGGCTTTATTCTGCCGCTAGTACAAGATTCATTGGTGTTGAGTTGGCGAATATGTCGACCCCTGGTCACCGGTGGCTGTGGTTCACTGAAATCTCTAGGAGTCGGTGAATTAACACGTCCATCACAAACTCTGCCTTAAGGTGTAAGTGTATAGAACACGAGTTAAAGGTAGTATTTGTACAGTTTTGTATTAAGCACCTTTTTTTTGTCAAAAGAAATAAAATAATTCTCACAATAGAAAAATATAGTTTAATTTATTAAAGTTACCCAACGTCGGCTTTATTCTGCTGCTAGTACAAGATTCATTTGTGTTGAGTTGGCGAATATGTCGACCCCTGGTCACCGGTGGCTGTGGTTCACTGAAATCTCTAGGAGTCGGTGAATTAACACGTCCATCACAAACTCTGCCTTAAGGTGTAAGTGTATAGAACACGAGTTAAAGGTAGTATTTGTACAGTTTTGTATTAAGCACCTTTTTTTTGTCAAAAGAAATAAAATAATTCTCTAATAGAAAAATATAGTTTAATTTATTCACACGGTGACCTCAAAAATTGTTGAATATCTGTTAAAAAGTGTCCTAGAATTTAATGACAACTTTTTCTCTTCATTTAAAAGGTTTCTCGTTTAATACCGTTATGCTCATGATTAATATTCAACAACTGATGATACCACCATTTGAAGAAAATTATATTATATGTTTCTACTGGAGCAATATTTCATTTATTTTGAGCAAAAAAATATTATTTTTTGCTTTAAAAACTGCGAACACAATTATCTTTTCTCGCGGCCACCACACTTCTTCCATATAAACTAAGAGTGGTTAGTGACCTTGAGAATGGTAACAATCCTTGATAGTTTAGTGATAGAGCATTGGAACGCTAAGACAAAGGTCATGGGTTCAATTCCAGTATAAAAGTGTCGTTTTAAAACTACATTCAAGTTAATTTAAGGATGTATCCAGATACGGGTGTATCTATAACCAAGGATAGTTTCCAAAGGTCAAAGCTTTTTTTATAAGCACCGCGTCTTACTACCCGATCGTACTATACACTCAAGTACTAATTACGCTAATGGGGCAGTGATGAAGAAGTTTGAATTTATAGAAAGTGTATTCGTATTTGCGTGGAGAGAGAATGTAAAACCATTTACAGGGTGTCTACCCTCCGGGAATATCAGGTAAAACTGGAACTAGACGGGAATTCTAAGTGGTCGGGAAAAAACGGGAGTAGGTCGGGAATTTGGTAAATTACAAAAAATATCCGGGAAAATGTTGTTTTAATCAAAATATGAAATATAATAATCATTAAATTACAATGTGATTCAAACTCTCTTTTTTTGTTTGTAACTGTGTAATATATTCTATAATTTTTCTAATTCCTAGTAGACTATGTTAATTCAAATAAAAAAAGATGTTTATTTATATTTTAAAACTTATTATTCATTAAAAAATAACAAAAGCCGTTGGGNAGAAAGATGTGACATAATTTTGAGTCGGGAATTTTAGTATATGATCAGGTAAAATCAGGGAAATTGTCGGGAATTTCATTGATCAAGTTGAGTAGACACCATTATTTAGAAAAACCACCCTCATTGGGCCTACACCCGATGGAGATCGAACCATAATATCCCCATCATCGGCAATCTAGTAAATTGCCTTAGACCATACGGCCACCAAAGAGGGTTCAAAGCTTGTTAAAACTGTACCTGTGATGTGTGCTTCCCTGTTCGGTATCCATTTGACTAATCACACATAATATTTTCTCTACATAAATTACATGGGAACGTAATCCGTTGATACCATGCCAATGAGTTTTCTAATTATTGAGGGTAAAAAATTCACACACGCGAATTGTATCCACTGATATACATACATTGGTTCAAATGGGAGCGTTCACACAGGGAGAAGAATAATAGCGCTGTAAAAGAATTCTCATATTCCCGGTCTAGAACAGCCACTTGAATCCTCCGCCACGTCAAAAACACAACTGAATATAGGAAACAAGTGGGATTCTCCCTCTCGTGTGAAAGCAACGTCAGAATTGATCTCTCGGAATAAAAGTTCGCGAGACAAAAAACATCGTGCGATCAAATACCTCTCGTGTGAAAGCAACGTCAGAATTGATCTCTCGGAGTAAAAGTTCGCGAGACAGTAAACATCGCGCGATCAAATACCTCACGTGTGAAAGCAACGTCAGAATTGATCGCTCGGAATAAAAGTTCGCTAGACAGAAAACATCGCGTGATAAAATACCTCTCGTATGAAAGTAACGTCAGAATTGATCGCTTGGAATAAAAGTTCGCGAGACAGAAAACATCGCGCGATCAAATACCTCTCGTGTGAAAGCAACGTCAGAATTGATCGCTCGGAATAAAAGTTCGCGAGACAGAAAACATCACGCGATCAAATACCTCTCGTGTGAAAGCAACGTCAGAATTTATCGCTCGGAATAAAAGTTCGCGAGACAGTAAACATCGCGCGATCAAATACCTCTCGTATGAAAGCAACGTCAGAATTGATCGCTCGGAATAAAAGTTCGCGAGACAGAAAACATCGCGCGATCAAATACCTCTTGTGTGAAAGGGCATTTAGCAACACGTTGCTCCACGACACTACAGATTTGTTTGTTCCAGTATCTGAAAGTAGCGTGGCTGACCTATCCATACCACTGCTGTGCCTTCCAGTTTCCCGCCACCCACGACCCGGACGAGTTTGCGAAACATGAGGTAAGAACACCTTGTTTTTTTTAATACTGTCAAATTTTCATAAGAATGGAAATTTAGAAAATACAAGCATATATTTTATTGCGGTCAACAATAATAACATTTTACAAAATCAAATGTGTTATTTTATAGGTATTGATAGTATCCATCAAAAGTAAAAGTTTGGGATATCATGCATGACTTGACATATGAATACATGAAAGAAGGTCTAGCAGCTTTTATAGCTTTCTGATAAAGCCCTTCATAAGAAAATTGTAATCTATGTAAAATGTTATACATTCTTGTTTTCAATTAATCCTTTTATTATTAGAACTGATTATATATATTAAGACATGATTTACATACTACCCACTTCGGTGGCCACATAGTTGAAGGTGCAAATCTCGCAGTAGATTAGATTACCGATTACGGGGAAATTGAGGTTCGAATCTCGGTCGGGTATATTGAGGGTGTTTTTATCCAAAATGGTTATTCACTCTCTCTCAACGCAAATGTGGGTATACTTCTTATAAATATGGCCTTCCTAATCCCTAAAATAAAACCACTATCGTTAAGTGCATGAACTTATAACACGAACGGTTAGTAAGACGTGGTTCTAAAAATAAATTTGAATTAACTTAATTTTAGAACATTCACAGGAGTTAACTTATCATTGTGAAAAGGGAAACACCAATGTTACCAATAATATTTTTTTAGGACTGGTTGGTAATTGAACCCGTGACCCTTAACTAATTAGGCATACAAGCTACCCACTGAGCTAAGGTGTTGGACGTCAGATAATGTCAGATATGTTTAGTAATGTTATATCCAAGACTATGACAGTTTGTACTGACGCGCTGCCCTGTCCCCACAGGAGTTTGTCTCCCAGCTTCACACCAAGTACTGCTCCGTGACGGGTCGCAGACGTCGCAGTCAGGATTTCGGACGCCTCGTCCTCTCCCCTGACAACCTGACCGAGCCGAGCTACGAGGATCCCGATTGGGGGGCCCTTAACAAGGCGCTTTATCCTGGGGGCTCCGACTGGGCGCAGGACGGGGTGTTCCACCAGAGTACTGTCGCCGTCAACCCCAGACTCGTGCAGGTCAGTGATTGGTTGACTCTGCGTCCTACTACACCTCCGAGATATACCGGTACATGTTTACACTACTAGAGCAGGGGTGAGGAAGGGAATATTGAGAGAAAATGTACTCACATTTGAAGCGAAGGCAAGAAGAGAAATCGTTTAAGGGGGGAGAGGGAGACATTTAGTACCTCCATTATCCCCCGCCCTCACCACCGAGATATTAACATTGACCATCGACGATGTTATTTTAATATATGTTATTAACAAAATTTATATGACATTATGCTATAATTTTAAGCACAATTCAACTAGACATTTTAATCTTAAGTCATTCAATTTTTATTCTAAATATTTTTTAAATTAATCTATTTTACTTATTTATAATATTACTGAGTGCTTATCTTGGGTTTGTATCTAAGTCCTAGCCACACTCTTTAAAGTGTTAGAATAGTCGAGTAGAAATTCACAAACGCCAGAAACCAAATGGGTTTTTAATGATCCTAGGTGGAGCTGTAAGATAGTAGGATAATAAACAGGGGAGGAGAAAAATACAAATATCATTGTAATTTTAAATTAAGTCTTTCGATCCACAAATATCAATTCTATGATAGTATATCAGTTAACCTAAATTCGTTTCCAGGCCACTTGGGTCTTAGTGAGTTATCAAAATATCTCAGTTTGTTTCTTTTCAAAGTTATAACTTCAACTTTTAAGCTATGTTAACGAGTCCATATATATTATATTAGTATTAGCACCGCGTCTTACTACCCGTTCGGGTTATACGCACTTACGCTGATGTGTAATGGTAGGGTGATTGTGAGATGAAATGAAGGACCTACAGTTTAACGTGGAATCCGAACCACGGTGGAGGCCTGGCATTCCCCACATTCACAAGATGTCTTATCAGAGGTGAAGGAAGGGTTTGGTAATCAGATAAATCTATGCCGGGACCGAGGATTGAACCCCGGCCGCCAGCATAGAAGTCTGACACCTTACCCCTAGACCACCAGGTCACCCATATATATTATAGGAACACATTACGTAATTTTGTTTACATTCCAGTAAACAAAAAGTTCGTGTGCTAGTAAAAGTTTTATCAATATCCATTTTAGCACAAAACCTGCTTCGGTGGCCGCCCGGTCTAACGCGCTACTCTCGCAGTAGACTAGACTGCCGATGACGAGGAGATCGAGGTTCAAATCTCGGTCGGGTGTACTAAGGGTGGTTTCTCTCTCTCTAACCTTATCTCTCGCTCTCCCTTATCTCTCATCTCCCTTATCTCTCGCTCTCTTTTATCTCCCGTTCTCTTTTATCTCCCGCTCTCTCTTATCTCTCTCTCTTAGCTCTCACTCTCCCTTATCTCTCATCTCCCTTATCTCTCGCTCTCTTTTATCTCCCGTTCTCTTTTATCTCCCGTTCTCTTTTATCTCCCGCTCTCTCTTATCTCTCATTCTCCCTTATCTCTCACTCTCCCTTATCTCTCACTCTCCCTTATCTCTCACTCTCCCTTATCTCTCACTCTCCCNCAGCACATGAGTAAAAACCACCTCTAGCACATCTGATTGGCCCTATCTCAGCTACCCAGGCAGCCCCTAAGAAACATTTGATCGTGTTTAAAAATAATACAATTAAATTGAAAGATTATGTGAATCCTATATGCTCATATTTTACAACATCCAGATACATTAAATACAGAGGTTTTTATTTTCGATTTTATTTATTTAGGATGGAAACCTAATTACGATACATCTGTTATTAATTATAAATAATATAAAATACGTGTAGTACTTTAAATCATTTATGCGTTGCTCCAAAAAGCGTATTTTAATTTTCCTGGTTAAAAAGCGCCACTGTTTGTTTTACTCAACCAATATTGTTCCATTTGATCAGATTATTGAATAGATAGGGGGAGGGAAGGAAAGGGTTTAGCATGTCCCTCCAGCTTTATTAACCATTTCTAACACTAAAAAAAACACGCTACCGATAACCTCTTCAATCGATACGTGCCATTCTCCAATGATAGCTTAATCTCTTTAACCTAAGTTGAAAAATAAATTTCATACTTGTTGTGAACTAACGCTTACCAAACGGATTTCGGTGGGACGTTTATAAACACGCACAGGGTGAACGACGAAATTCCACTGGAAAGAATAATGTCACGTATTTTATATTTTTTTTTAAATCTTTTCTACGTGTACCAGTTTTCGCTCACCAAAATATATTATATTTGTTATTAGTTTTATTTTAGAATCATCACGGTCAAACTAGGTGTAAGAGATAATTTAATTTTTATTTATTTAATTTAAGAACGTGTCTCATCCCAATGTTAAACAAGGTAGGTACTTAGGTAGATCATATAGCTCGAACCGGATGTCACAATCATGGTGCGGTTTTCTGTTTTCATCTTTAAAAAAAAATGAATTTGAGAAAAATAAAGTTAATACAACGAAATAAAAAGCAACCATTTTAAAATAAAACAGCGATTGTATTAATCCCAACTTCACTGAAATCAAGTGAGGGATACAGAAAATCACCCTTTTTTTTCAGAGTGTAATCTTGTATTTAATATTCTGGTTAATCGGGCGTAAGACAGGATATCAAAAACCCAATGACTCGATCTAGGGGTTGGCAATCCTTTAGTAGTGTTGTGCCGAGGTAATATTGCAAAGTCTCTCAGCGTGCCAACCAACCTAAGCTCACCCAAATTGTTTATATTTGTATACTAGATGTATATTTTTATACTAGTTAACTAGTACAACTATTAAAATAAATTTAAGTTAATCTTGTAAAATGTAAATGTGAAAACATGTTTCTAGATCAAATAGATAAAAAAAAAACTACTCTTTCTTGCGTATTTTATATTTTAAAATAAATTACAATAGATTCAAAAGCTATAAAGGTGTTTATCAAGATTAAATTTCTAAAAAAAAACATTATTTAGAACTTTTTAAACAAAACAATTGAATAATTTAAACATAAAACACATTAAAAATAGTTCCACGTGCCACTCTTGGCACGCGTGCCGTAGATTTCTGACCCCTGGCTTAATCAATCCTATGGACTGAATGTCTGAGCAAGTTGATACGTACCCACTTAGGTGGCAGCATGGTCTATCGCACTACTCTCGCAATATACTAGACTACCGATGATGGCTATATTGAGGTTAGAATATTATCCAGGTGGTTTTTCCTCATTTTTTCCCCCCAAAATGTTTATTCCCTCTCCTTCCACGCTAATGCGGGTGTCTACACTTTCTCTGAATCTAACCTTTTCCACCCCTAAAATTATTAGCTTAGTTAGTACATAATCGTATAACCCGAACGGGTAGTAAGACGCTGTGAGGTGACCTAGTGGTCTAGGGGTAAGGTGTCGGACTTCTATGTTGAGGGTCCGGGGCTCAATCCTTAGTCCCGACACAGATTTATCTGATTTACAAGCCCTTCCTTCACCTCTGACAAGACGTGTATTAATCACAACTTGTGAATGTGAGGAGTGCCAGGCCTCCACCGTGGTTCGGATTCCACGTTAAGCTGTAGGTCCTCCATTTCATCTCACGATCATCCTAACATTGCACATTAGCGTAAGTGTGTATAACCCGAACGGATAGTAAGACGCGGCGCTAAAAAAAAAGTATAAGAATGAATAGAATAAAACTTTCTCGGTGAGAAAATAACCACATTTGGGAGATTGGTGAATGCCGCGTGACGTTTGTTTACCAACCCCCCAGTATATGGGCTCTTGTCTGTTTTCCCAGGCGTACTGCGGCAACGTCAGTCGTGGTCTTCGAGACGTGTTTTGCAGTCCAGAACCAGACGCGTTCAGCCCCTGCGAGGACCTGATGGGTAACTGGACCCTGAGAGGGGCCGTTTGGATGGTGGCGGTGGCTGCACTTGTCGGGAACCTAGCGGTGCTACTGGTGCTGCTCTCTTCCAGGTCGACCACGCAACTAGAAATAAACACTCCCCCTCCTCCTCCCTATCCTGGTTTATCGTCAGTCCAATTTTCATAGGAAGGGCCCTTTAAAATAATTTAAATAATGTTTTTTAGCGATACAAATTGATTACATTTTAGTATAATATTAGTGTTATTCATCATCATCATTCTTAACACCACGTCTTACTACCCGTTCGGGTTAAACGCACTTACGCTAATGTGTAATGGTAGGGTGATTGTGAGATGAAATGGAGGACCTAACAGTTTAACGTGGGATCCGAACCACGGTGGAGACCTGGAATTCTCCACACATTCACAAGTTGTGATTAATACACGTCTTGTCAGAGGTGAAGGAAGGGTTTGGAATTCAGATAAGTCTGTGCCGGGACCGAAGATTGAACCCCGGACCCCCAGCACAGAAGTCCGACAACTCACCCCTAGACCGCCAGGTCACTTAAAATATGAGTGAAGAGTGGCCCTGGGAACAAGATTACTCCTGGATAGCTCAGTGGTTAAAGCTTTGACGTACTAAGCTAAAGGTCCCGGGTTCTATTCCCATGTCTTGGTGTGATTTTTCAATTTAATGAATATTAATGATATGACTGTAAGCATACTTAACAGCTAGAAAAGCCAGGCAGTATTACACTCCATATACATATATTCCATTCACGGTAGGAACTACTCTCTGAAAGCTCTTTTTTCCTACCAATATCCTACTATATAATAGATTTCTGGTAGGGAAAAAGGCCTTTCAGAAAACAATTCCTACGGTGAACGGACTTTATTATGTCAGATCCAACTGTTGCAGGTTTCGCATGACTGTACCAAAGTTCCTCATGTGTAATCTGGCCCTGGCTGACTTGTGCATGGGACTGTACTTGTTGCTAATAGCAGTGATTGATGCTCGATCTATCGGTGAATACTTCAACCACGCCATTCATTGGCAGAGAGGTGAGAAAGAAACAACCCTTTTATTGAAAGGTGACAACTAATTGTCAGATTTCAATAAAAAAGGAACCTTTTCGACAGTTATGAAATCTACTAAAATCATTTTTATATATCCATTCATCAAGTCGTGGTATCTGCAACTGGCTCTTTTGATAGTTCATATCAATTCTTTAAATTAATAATAATAATAATAATAATAATGTAACATTTAGAAAAGAGGAGCATCTCTATCTATCCACCAAAAAGAATAACAATCAGTTAGATATCTCTAAGTAGTCTATAAAAATATATATGTTTGTTTATAGCCCAGTAGCTATTGGTTTTATAAAAAGATATTCCAGATTAAAATATGTTTAATATTATCAGTATTACAACTTTGCAATGATTAGTTGTTTCGTATCTCAAATAGTCGTGTAAGTATGATCAAACTAGGACAATTTTGATTATTTTAAGTGCCATTAAAGTTATTTTCATGGGAAAATGAGAATTGCTATTTTGTTTGTGATGTTAAACAATTCTTGAATATTAAATGTAATCAAAATCTTTAGAGTGGATTTTCAGATAATATATCTTTTCTTCAGAAAATTACCTTTAACTTTAGGGTTGGATATCTAATTATAAAGTCTCTTTGGGGGGGGGGACCATATTAAAACCCCAGATACCAAGTTTTAGCCCAATTGATAAAATGATTTCGGCTCTAGCCTAAGATACAGACAGACAAACAGACGGCAAACCTAAAACCATTCTTTCGGTTCCATGGGGTCATGAAACGTTGACATTCCTTAAAATATCTAATTTTATTTTTTTGACCATCACAATCCTTCTCTCTTTGAGGTTTCGTGAGAAATTAAAAATGTGTATCAAGAGGAGAGTATAGATCAAGTAAGAATCTGATTTTCTTTTACAGAAATAACCATATCTGACAGCTACCGGATCTACTTTCACATAATCATACGCCAGACAATGTGATGCGCAGTTGTTACGTTTTTTATGTATATGTATAATTAAACTAGGTTATTGTTACAGGGGTGGGTGCGTGTTTAATTTTAAGAAAAACGTAAATTTTTCTCCTTCACATCAATTTGGGAACTTTAAACTGCTATTCTTTCAGTTCTATTTCTATTTTTTTTCATCAAAACAACTTAAATAGAATTCGGTGACTACTTTTATTTTTTAACAAAAGATAAATATTTTATTTGCCGATGTAAAGCCATACAACAAATCATGGTTTCCACGGTGAGCTACTGTGCACATAGCAGAACAAGATTAACTACCACGTGCACCACAGAAAATCTGGAAATTCGCTAGGAAAATCGGGATTCCATTGAACGTTACTATTTTTTGTCATCATCCCTTTTACAATTTATTGTAGATTGTCTAAAAAAGTTGATCATTTTCTTGTAATTTTATTTACCAGATTTAGGCTTATCTATACTAATATTATAAAGAGGAAACTTTTTTTTGTAATGGATAAACTCAAAAAATACTGGACCGATTTTAAAAATTCTTTCACCAATATAAATCTACATTATCAGCGAGTAACATAAGCTATATTTTATTTTGAATTTTTTTTAAATTTAATTTATTCATGATAATAATGTCGATAGTCACTCATATTTTATGGTAGAGTCTATGATAATTCTTCAATATGTGTGTTGAAAATAATAATGCGGTGG